>JAATLQ010034830.1:24958-52307 GCA_013421005.1 Heliconius erato x Heliconius himera | reverse complement strand
CTAGCTCTAGTTGCTCTAGTTGCACTTTTTTTTTTTTGCCTATTTTTTATGTATATAGTTAAAAAAAACGACATCACCTCAGTTGTTGATGATCAGAATAGCTTAATACCAATATGTCAATTAAACATACCTGGGAACAGACCAGGGATAAATTGTGTCCCAAAAGAGCATGTCAGTTATGCTAAAGATTTACTTAAAGTTATACACCCTGAACTAACTGCCCGGTCAGCAGCATACAAATGTGGAAAGCCTGGTGCTTTACCCTATCTCACGGAAAGAGAAATAATTGAGTTAGCAAGTGCCCGAGCTGACACGGCAGACGTCAGTCAATGTAGGACAGATTTAAATAACTTACAAGTCTTACTCGTTCACAATCCAAGATGGGGCTTGAATGTGGTACAACTTAAGAATTTGTATACGAAAGATGCTGAGTATGTCCCACTTACTACGACTGATGTGGTTGTTCAACAAAGGAACAAAGGCACAGTTGCTTTAGCATTATCTGATCCCTCTACACCTATATCTTGTCTATTTGTAAACACTTTATATTCAGCTGGTTCGACTTTTATTGTTGTAGGAATTTTATCAATACTAATATTAGGGTTGCAAAGATTTTACAAGTACTATGTAAGCTACCAAAAGAGAAAAAGCGATGAGATTTACTCGATGGTAGAGCAGATAATAGATGTGATTTCACAAGAGACTGAAGATAGCGGTGTGCCATACATATCCGTCGACCATGTGAGGGATGCATTGATATCCCCCCAGAATAGGGAAAAAATGAGTTCCACTTGGGATTCTGCCGTCAAATTCATTCAGAAAAATGAAAGCCGAGTAAGGATGGAAGTTCAATCAGTTGATGGTGAAGACTGTAGAGTATGGAGGTGGGTGGCATCGCATAGCAGCCCCAAAAGAAGTACATCATGGCAGGGCCAAGCTTTCGAAACTCAGGAGGGTTCAGTAAACAATCTAACAGTATCACCGACGCCGTGTTTAAAAATCCGTCATATGTTTGAAAAGAATGATACAAACCCCAACTTAAGGACTGTTATCCAAGATGTTATTCTGGAGAAATGCGATCGCTGCAACATTCTGCATATAGATATAGAGAGGACGTCGTGTTGTGTGTATGTAAAATGCGCGACGCCGGCCGACGCAGGAGTCGTATACAAGAGCCTACACGGCTGGTGGTACGAAGGCCGTCTTATCACAGTAAAATACTTACGCCTCGAAAGATATATGCAAAGATTCCCCAATTCACCTTCTTCAGGAGCATATCTTAAATCGTCCCGCTCGAAACGATCCTGGGATGAATAAAACTAACAAACCTATATTTATTGCGTACAAAATTTTAGAGTTATAATTTTGTGTTTCCCAAAGGATTGGTTCTAATTAGACGACTTAAGGAATTAGACTATTTTTTTTTATTGTTAAAAATTTTTGAAAATGCTCTCAAGTTAGAAGCGGTCCTTTGATTAATAAATGGTTTGCATAATAGTGTTTGAAGTTGTTGGTCAACTGTTATAGCAAGCTGAGGTCTATGATCTGGAATTCATTGTGAGAATTTTCTAAATGTTTTCACTGAATGGAGTAATTTCAAATAAAAAAAAGATACATAAGATAGTATCAAATAATAAAAATATGAATTCATCATCCACCTCAACCAAATCACACTCTGGTCTTGTAATTAATTATTAAAAAAATAGTTTTGACATTGTAAATATTGGACATCACAAGAAAAATGTAATTTTTATCATATTTCATAAGTTGCTAGATACATAATTTGCATTTGTTACTTGAATTTACTGGTTTTAGAACAAAATATTTAAAATAAATAAAATGTTTAGGTTATAAGTATGTATGTAGGTCTCCGAGCTCCCACTTCTGTCGCAACGGCACTGTTTATTAGTGTGTTGATTTCTTTGATTTTTGACATTAATATTTTAATTTAAGTACTTTACTAACTACATTTATCTTCTAGTGTTATTTTTTATGGATTGATTTTCACTTTTAATAAATAATTTAGGAAAATTTTTGGTGTATTATTTTTTCTTTTGTTTGATCACAAAAAGCCAAGGGAATAGAAGAGGTCGGGTGAGCAATGCGCTACAATGCTTCAAATATAATCTTTCCCCGAGTGTGAGTGTCAATCGAACTCACAACCTTCGCGCTTAGTCAAATGATGACAAATCAGACATGTCTTTAATACATACTGAAATAAATATAAATAAATAAATCAGCTTCACGCTGTGTCCCGCACACAACAGGGTAGGCAGAGGGAATTTACTGTTAAGATAATCCGTTCCCCACTTTCTGCCGGATTCTGGAGGCATTGAGTGTCACAACTCAACGAAGCGCTTTGCCTCGACACCAGAGCGAAGAAATTGACATATACATTTAAGTAAATATTTCATCTCCTCGAGTGGGGAACCCACAACCAGTCGGTTTGACAGACACTATGTGCCCCTGCGCCACGATTTGCCTCAAATGAAATAAATACGTAAGACTACCATAAACGGTACATATTACAATATAATCATTATTTCATTTTTTACGTTTCACGACCTTAACTGCCTAAAACATTTAGAAAAGATAGAATTATCCAATTTTAACAAGACTTGCAACGAGATTCACTAACTAGACCATATTTAATGAAAAAGGAACATTAAATACACAATTTAAGAATATATATATTTTTATTTACACAACAAAACAAAAAAACACATAAATTCGATCAAGATTAGGTCAATATTTGATGAGCTGGGCGAGTGCTTCAAGACAGCGCCACTTGTCGGGCAAGTAGAAGGGCTCGAACACGTGCGGGAAGGGGGAGTCCCACCCCGTCACGCGGGACACCGGCGCCTCCAGGTGCAGGAAACACTCCTCCTGTTAACACATTAAAAAAATAACTTTAAATATGTATTGGAATAGTGTATTATATAAGAGAATCATAAAATAAAAACATAAAATAATATTTTTCTATTATACACTGTAAACATTTCTTCTTTCTTGCAATAAAGTATTTTACGCTAAATTATAAAAAGATTAAAATTACAAGCAAAACATCATTAATATATATTTTGCAGTAGGTAAATTTACTGTCTATATGAAACAATCCAATAATGTATAATCAAGACAGGTAAAGTAATAAATAATCAGAAAATGTTAGTTTTAGTACGCAACACAACACCGCCCTTTGCCTTACAATTCAATAATTGAAATATAATAAAAAATATATAATTAATAACAAGCCATAAGAAAAATAATTACTTTTAACAATAAACAACTGAAAATAAAAAAAAAGTATTAAAAGAGAATAAAGAATAATTAAAGAGCAAATATATATTTTTTGTTTTCATAATTTTTTTTTAATTTGCTTTTTTTTGGAAAAGGTAATTCTTTAATTTTATTGGCTAGATTGGTGTTGTATACCAGAATACAAGCAACTAGTTTGGATACAGAGATCACCTTATAATTTTTTTCTATACATTTATTCTTTATAAAACTGTACCTGAAAACTACTTGGAAATTTTAATAAAGTTTTTATTATTATTTAAAATTAACATAATTTTATATTTAATCATTACCTGTACAGTAGCTGCTATTTCAGCTCCAAATCCCGATGTTAGTGGTGCTTCGTGAGATATCAGTAGTCTACCTGTTTTCTTTACCGACTGTGGAAATATTAGAAAAATAACAATAATATTAAAATATGTATTCCAGTAATCTGAACATAATAATAATCCAAAAATAGTATAAATTAACTTTATAAAATTTCTTATTAACTTTATTTGTAACCGTGAGTATGAAAATCTTCATGTAGCTTGATAAGAATGTATGGTTTAGTAGTCTAAGCGTTTCGACAGTTTCCAAGAGACACGGGTTCAAATCTCGCTGCTTTAAATTTTTTATCAGTATATCAATATCAGAGTATAAGTAAACTGCGAGACCATGGAGGTGCAATGGCACAAGCGAGATGGATGGTAAACGCGACGGTTGAGAGTTCGATTTCCAATCGGGGCAAAAATATATTTAATATTTTCACTCTTCTCGCTTTGGTAACAAAGGCAAAACGCGACGCTGAGCTCCGCCATTCAACACGCACTGTCTCAAAAATTTGGCAGACTATGGGGTCTTAACTCCAAGTTGTCTCCGACCACCTGGCTAAATGCAAGATACAACGTAAAGCTAAAAAAACAGAATATTTGATATATAACAAAAAATTAAATAAAAACATATACCAACATTACAAACAGTATCGACGTCCCACGGCGCGATGGACATCAGGTCAATCACTTCACATTGCACTCCTAATTTTTCTTTGGCCATTTCCGCGACTTCTAACAGCACGTGGATTTGAGTCCCCCACGCCACTAACGTTGCCGCGTCACCTGAATAGAGGATAGTGGGTTCCAATTTTTAACCAATTTCATCAATTTATACTGGGTATTTAAAGAAAACCAAGTTTAGTTTTCTTTATTGTATTTTATATAGTTTGCTTCTTACTTAAAGAAATATAAGTGAATATCACCCTAAATAATATTATAAAGAGGTCGTCATGGGCCAGTGGTACAGCGTCTGGCTGTAATAATGTGACAGTTGTTGGTTCAATTCCTATTTAGGAGAATGAATTATTTTCATTTCCTTGCTCTGGTAACAAGACAAAGCGCGGCGTTCGCCGCTCAACACTCCATGTCTTTAAAATGTGAGGAGTGTCTTAACACTAAATCCCACCTACCTACTATGTTATATGAAGAGTACAGTATGAAGTTGAAAATAAAATGTTAATATATTGTCAAATGGGAATATACCACATACTATCCAGTGATTACACTCACCTTCTCTCAAAACTTGTGCTTTACCAATAGGTATAGTGTAACTGTCGACTGGCACCTCTTCTGCAGCAGAGCGATATAATATTTTAGGTTCTAAGAATAAACAAGGATCTTTATCTTCTATGCACGACAGGAGTAAACCTTTGGCTGTAATCGGACCTCTTGGTACTACTATCTGTGAAAAATACATATATTTATAATTTATATGTGTGTGAAAGTGAGGTACAAAGTAGGTAATCCCATAACTCCTGTTTCCTTTTTTTTATTGTTAGTGTTAAGATTCTCTGTTCTTCTCCATTTTCGAGAAATTGCATGTTGAGATGTGGAACTTAACTCGGAGCTCTGTCTTGTTATTACAGCGACAACTTAACTCGGAGGAAATAAAAATAATAAATCCAAGTGGAAATTGAACCCGCAACAGTCGCGTTTACAGTTAGTCCCTGTGCAACACGACGGATATTTAAAAATATCAATTTTCAATCAAAATTTTCTCTATTTTGATGTACTTAAAATATCATTTTCTTGCTTTTTAGTTTTTGTTTAAATTTGTACATACATACATATGTATGTTTAGTTTTTAAGTCAGTTATTTATTTTCTTTAAATGTCTTTATTTAGTGGTATTGTGTTAGGTTGCAATTATTTATTTACTAACTAAAAAAAAAATAATCATATTAAATCAGCTTCACACTGTAAACAGCAGGGTAGGCAAAGTGAACCTGGTGTTAAGACACCCCGTTCCCCACTTTCCGCCGAATTGCCGCTTTCTGAAGGCATTGCATATTGATTGGCGGAACTCTAGAGCACCAGAAGAACACCATAGTGAAGAAATGAAAATATAAATATAAATAAATATTTAATTTCCACGAGTGGGGATCGAACCCACAACCAGTCGCTTTTACAGACACATTTTGTGCCCCTGCGCCATGACTGGCTCCAATTTACAACCTAAGAGTGTACTAATTTAATAAAATTAAAAAAAATACCTTAATCCCCGGCGCATGGGCAAAGAAAGCCTCCGGACTTTGAGAGTGATACAAGGCACCATGTCCTACCGCACCGCACGGCGTCCGCACTGTGAGAGCACCACATGAGAACTGACCGCCCGACCTATACCGCACTTTGGCTGCTTCGTTTACCAACTAAAAAATATTTAGTTATTAAGTTTCATTGTTAGCCATTAACAATAGTCAATAAAAAATCAGTAATAATCATAAATAAAAATTTTAATAAAAAATATATGCTGCATGAGAACTAACCAACCTGTACTGTATTTTAATCATCAAGTTTTATTATTAAAATCCCAAAAAATTATAGGTAGTCATTAAGAGTCCTTAATAAACAAATACATAGTACAGTTATAGATTTTTAATGCATCTACTAATGCGCTCAGGACAATTTACCACCCCATACTGTACTTTAACTGTTTAGCTTTCTAAATTTTTCGCTTTTAGTTATTCAGATTAAACATTTATTATTAAAATAACAAAAAGTCAATAAGAGTCATAAATAAAGTAGTGTTTATGAAAGTGCTCCACAAGTACAGAACACTTGATCTCTAACAAAATCATTGTTGTAAATTATTAATAATGTCATGAAAACTTATGTGTAAAGTGACAAAAAAAGTAAAGTCTTCAAGAAATTTCATGTTGCACAAGTGCTGACACCCTGATACACTACACTTTAGCTGCTTTGTTTAATAACAAAAAATTTAAGTCAGCCATCAGTCAGTTACATTGTTGAAGTCATTAAGAGGCATAAACAAAGTGTAGATAAAGTCATAAATGAGTAGGACATGATATACTCGTACTTTTTTATTTGCAAAACAAAAAAAATATACAAACAACACATATATTAAAAAAACAAATATTATTTAACTTAATAAAGTATCAAATTGGAACTAAATGTAAGAAACTTGAATTAATTGAAAAAATACTGTATATTATATATATATTGTTGTATATATTTTGTTACTTCTATGACTATGCAAGCAATTATAAATAATATTCACATATAAACTTGGTATGGTATGTCTTGCAACTTGTTTGTCTCATATGCACATATTTTTATGTATCTTCATTTAAATAGCCCTTTTAAGAGGACAAAGTGTCACAAAAATGTATTATTGAATTATCCATTCAATCTATGACTTTATACAAAAAGTTAAACAAATGTTCAAATCATATATATAACAATAATAGTTAATCTTTACTCTTCTATGAAGTTTAAGACGGCCAGGAAATTAAAATAATTCAATCCCCAATTCGAGGTTACTAAATTGTGTTTGCCGTTGTGCCACAGTGTCATGATGAACTTTTTAAAATTTTTATATAGAATATTTACCTGATCAAAAGCTGGGAATATATAATCAGCAAATTGTATTTCAGCAATGGCAGTCGCACCTGCAGTGGCCATACCGATGCCAAACCCCGCAATGCCTTGTTCACATAATGGTGTATTGAATACTCTGTCTTTACCATATTTTTCCTGAAATATAGTGTAAGGAATGATTACTATTTTTTTTTTACACTTTTGCTTTTTGCCACTATATGCAGTTATGGTCTGACTATAAAGGCAATGGTTCAAAAGGCCAGTTTTGAGTTTTAACAATCAGCTCACAATGTTTAGAATGAAAAGAAAATAAGAACTTGATTCTATCTATGTGCCTGTTGTATGTAGGGTACTGTGTGAAGCATGTTCATTTTGTGAGTAACTTCCTTAAAAATAAATTGAGCCTATAAAAAAAATACTAAGCCAAAAGTACCTGTAAACCTAGAGCACATCTAAACACTCCCCCAAAACCTACATCTTCACCAAAAAGAACAGCTGTAGGATCATTCTTTAATGTTATATCCATGGCATTATTAATAGCTTGCATCATGTTCATTTTTGTACTTTCACCTTAAATATATAAAATAAAATAATATATTTATTACTAAAAAACCACAATTAGTCATAAAACTACAAAATAATAAACATTTATTACTTGTTTCTTTATTTTAAATTTATGTAATGGAGTCCATTATTACAATTTTAGTTATATTTCCACGTCTTTAATATTAAAACATACCTTCAACTGGTTTATCATTATCGGGATGATAAATAAAGTGTGAAGACAATCTTTTTGATGAATTATTAACATTATTAACTATTTTTGTGAGATTTAAAACTTTTTTGGTTATTAAACTAGTCATTGTGCTATGTAACATCCGATATCAATGCAGAGTAGTGTTGTTGTAAAGAATAATTTAAATAATAATACATGTTATCTACAATGTTAATTAGTGAGTTTGATAAACACTGATAATGCATGATGAAAGAATTTGTTTTAGATTGTATTTGTTGGTTTAGGTTTAAGCGGTAAATAAATAATTAATTTTGATGTTTCCTTTTTAATTTTCTATACAATATATATAATATTCTATGTCATAAATAAATTCTTGTCTCGAAAATTAAAATTGGAGGTCATTTAAAATATGTAAACAAGTTTTGAGTTTATAGTTTATACAAACTTGTTCGTACATATATTGACCACAGATTAAACATAGACGTCAATGTTACAATTCATGAATTGTATTCTTATTTAATCTGTATAAAAAATATATTTGAAAAATAAAAATATTAAGACAGTTATTTGAGACATGATTTTAGTAATTTAAAATTAAATTACTGCTTTAATTTGTTAATATATAAATATGTTTAATTATAAAAAATCTTTAAACATATAAAGAATTTATAACTATGAGGTTAGTCATGGTGCAGGAGAACAACTATAAGTTGCATTAGACTTTGGACTATTATCATGCCAACATTTTAAATTTTAAGTAATTTGTATTTTTCGGTTTTTAATTTATTTAAGAAAAATAATGAAAACCGGAATGAAACCCAAAAAGAAAGAAATCTACTTTCAGACCATAAGCTATCAACATACTAAAATTCATCCATTTCATCATTTTGCGTGATTGGCGAACTAACAAACACACAGACAGACTGACAGATAGACAAGAATTCTGCTGAGTGGTTTTAAGCTTCCATAATCGATATGTTAACCGACTTAATTTTTATATCTTTCATGTACAGAATTGACTTTTCTATCCTTTTATTATATACATATAGAGATAAAGATATAGGGGTAATACCATATCCTATTACGAGTATTTTTGTAATATTTAATTAACACTACCATTACTTATATATTGAGGCCAGTCGTAGCGCAGCGGCACGAGGTGTGACTGTAAAACCGACTGGTTGTGGGTTCGATCCCCACTCGAGGAGATGAGATATTTACTTAAATTTATATTTCCATTTCTTCGGTCTGGTGTCGAGGTTTAACCTCGCGCTTAAGCGCGGCGTTGAGTTCTGCCACTCAACACGCAATGGCTCCAGAATTCGGCAGAAAGTGGGGAATAGAGTGTCTTAACACTAGGTTCCCTCTGCCTACCCTGCTGTGTGCGGGATACAGTGTGAAGCTGATTTTATTTTACTACCATGACTATAATATAAGACATGGTTTTTACAACGACCAGCGTTGCATGCAGATTATTTATTAAACAGCGGGCTAGCTCTAGGAAAATTAATTATACAGCCATTAATTTGCTTAATCGCCATATATAACAAAGATGAAAGAATTACAATTTATCTCTGTCATGAAATATAACCAATAATTGTTAGATTTTTATTAATAAGGAAGTAAGGATGTATCCCTGTATCTTTACCTGTAGTAGGTAAGCAGAGGAAGCCTAGTGTTAAGACACTCCGTTTCATAGTTTCCGTCGGATAAACAAGACATTCCGTGTCGATTGGCGGAACTCAACGTAACGATTGGTCACTGTACCAGAAATAGGAAATTAATATAATTTGTTTTTCCCAGAGTTGGAATCAAACCCCAGGCATAGCATTTACGTTCAGACGTCACGCAACTGTGCAATGAAATAAAAGTTTAAATTTTTATTTAAAAAAGCCTTTTAAACATAGTTTGAGAGAGACTTATGCTGGTTGCGTATAATATTTCTATAATTTCACGAAAAAAAATCTTCTTTGCATCAGATGAAAGTAATTTTTCCAAGGTTGTATTTAATTTAACTTGCCACATTACTTAGAATGTATGGGCCAAATCTCGCAACCAACTTTTAAACGAGTTAGTTATCATTTACCAATTATATTGTAGTTTAACTAACATATAGATTTAAGTTTCTTTTACTCGCTGAGGTTGTGTTCTATTATAAAAATTAAGTTGCAACTTAGTAAGCTCCATTTTTAAAATGAGCTGAAGGTAGTGAACAGATTGTTTTTTAATCTACTCATAAATACATGGTATTTGGTAAAAAGTTATACATAATATTAGGTAAAAAAAATATTTGCATAAACAAAAAACCCGACTGCATAAAACTAAAAAGAAAATAAACAAGCCCAATAGTTTATTTTTATCTCATGCCTTAGTGAATCGAGTATAGGTGTCTACTGGTTCGAAATATGTATCTAGTATGTATTTATATTTTTGTACATAAAAAAGATCCACTTATCTGTAGTAAAAGTTATCTCGGGCAAATAGAATGCGTCAGGTGTCAGTTATATTACTCTAAGTTATTTCTATTTGTCCAAGGGAGTGTGGTCAACTAAATGTTAGTATGTAGGTACTTTATTTTTTCACGTGCGGGATTTGAATCCGCGCTTCTTGAAAACCGTCTAGGCGAGAGGTTGGAAAGTGTCGAGAACTCACATGTGAAATAACACTTTAAAAAAATGTTAAAAATAAATGCTAGTACCTATGCCATTCAATAAAGATTAAAAAATGTCCACTAATTTATTATCATACTCGCTACATCCTGACTTTCGGCTGTAAATTGTTTAATAATAAATTTTTATAGCTATAATTTTATAACAGGTTCTTTATAAATAATTTGCATCACTTTTAAATAACATTTAACTTTTATTACTTTTATCTTACATGAGTTTATAATTAGTTAATCTCAAAACGATTTAATAATTTGTTTATAATTACAAAATTACCAGTTTAAGATTTTTTATTAATAGATAATAATACATACTAGGAAGCTAAGTTGCGTGCGAATATCTAATACTTACTTACAGAAGTTAATACAAAAAAGTGCATTCTATAAAAACAGCTTAAATAAATGTATTTAGAATAGTTTTAAACGCGACAGGTTGTGGGCTAGATTCCTACTCGAGTTAATGAAATATTTGTTATTCTCATGTCTCTACTCTGGTAGAAGTGACTTAATAACATTAGGTTCCCAGGTCCCTTTTGCCTAATCTGCTGTGTGCGGGATACAGCCGGGTAAGCCGGAAAAAATAAAAACAAATCCTTTACACGAAAAGATCAGTTCAAAATTAAAGTCAAGATACCCCCAGGAAATATCTCTAGATGCACCAATGGAAGCTAATGTTAAGATACGCCATCCTTTCCTTTCTGTTTAATTTTCGAGACCTCGCGTGTTATGTAGCGAAGCTTTCCGCCGCGCCTTATCTACCAGAACAAGAAAATGAAAATCATTTCATCCAGCAATCGAACTAATAACCAATAGCTTAAAAAAATAATAAAAATCAAAAAATGAATCAGCTTCACACTGTATCCCGCACACAGCAGGGTAGGCAGAAGAAACCTAGTGTTAAGACTCTCCATTCCCCACTTTCTGCCGGATTCTGGAGACATTGCGTGTTGAGTGGCAGAACTCAACGCCGCGCTTTGCCTCGACACCAGATCGAAGAAAATGGAAATATAAATATGAGTAAATATTTCACTTCCTCGAGTGAAAATCGAGCCCACAACCAGTCGGTTTTACAGTCACACTTTGTGCCCCTGTGCCATGACTGGCCTCAAAAAAATAACGTATAAGAAATATTTACTTAATTTACATTAAATAAAAGGAAAACAAGAAATTCACGATATCTTTTTATTACATTAAAACAAAATCGACTGTCACGTAACATAACATAAGTACCTAATATTACACAAAAACACAGCAGTAGTATCACCGTCTGTGCCAGCACTAGCCGCACAAAGTCATCGGCCGTTCGTCGCGAGTCGTGACTGAAAGTAAAAGTCGATCTAGCGAGTAGCGATCAGACAAACATGCATTATATTACATATTCGAAACGAAACACAGCTCGACCCGGTTTCTGTGTGCTTTATTATTATTGGCACTAATTATTTGTTTGCGGAGAGGCAAAGAGAATAGTGTTGGGACACTCTGTTGTTAAACGCTTCAACGTTATATAGGTAGAGAAAAAGGAATATTGGGTGGCCGGAAATATATCATATTTTGGCTAACTGACAAACTTTGGTGATGATCATCATCAGAAGCTAGCGATTTTAGACTAGACGGACTTTGTGTGTTGCGAGACGGAAGTTAACGCCGTGATATAACTTACCAGAATCAGAAAAGAAAAATAACTGAAATGTAAGCATTCTCCGAATGAATATGAAACCAAGACGCTGCTTCGTCTGCGCTACTTAAACTTAACTTAACTTAATTTCACGCTGTATCCCTAGCGGTGTAACCAGAGAGAAGTGTCAAACGCTATGGTCTCTACATATCTCATACGCCTTGTCCACTGTCTTCAACGGCCCTTTTTTAATCAGTCCTTTATATTAGATAGATAGCAATCTACATCTTCCATGTTGTGTAAATTATATGTCAAACGCGCCACGATGGCGTCATTTTTACGATAATTATTGGAAATTAAAAATACTCGTATACTCCTCGTATATATTATAATCTTCATTGTACTATGACCATTTAATTTTTTCTGTTATTTTACCTTATTTCCTTATATCGTTGGGTTTCCTTGTAAAGACTTTAAATTGAAAATAAAAATTCATTAATATTTATAAATTCTCAAAGATTACAGAATGTAGGAACATCAAATATTTCTTTCTTTAAACAAAATTCTTGGTTCTTTAAGCTTGGTTCTTATATATAAAGAACATGCTTCAAGCAGCGCCAATTTTCGAAACATGCGTGATAGAATTCAATGCTCCGTAATCTGTAACCAGAGCGAGGAAATGAAGAATAACTCATTACCATGGGAGAGAATCGAACCCACATCTTTCACGTTTACAGTTAGGCACAGTTAGTAAAAAAATTGGACAAGCGCAAATAAGAATCCACCGGTAGATTCTAGCTGTCAAATTTGATAATTGTACCTTATTCATTTTGATTTCCTTTATAGGGTCGAAATACGCGTTTTTTGATGTCTTTTTTTTATTTAAACGGCCATATCTTTTTTAAAAGTAAATATAGATATTTTTTTTCAGGAAGTTATGGGGCGGTAGATCTGAGTGGTATATGGTTTGAATTCAACTCGTTATTTCTAAGCGGTCCTGAGACAAAGGCTTTTCCTGTTCCTGAGATAAAGAGAGACGGAAAACAAAGTAGAGAATTCCTTCTTTCCTTAAAAAGTACGGAACCCTAAAAAAGTGAAGATAACAGTAAAACACGTAAAACATTACTTATATAATATGAAAATGGAGTTTTTACGACACCTTAAGGATAAACATTAAATGCTTCTCAATTTAAGCGTCATAAATAACTTCCAGAATATATCAGTTACAATTTCGCACTCAACAGAGTTAACTTTTATGACGAGGTCGATATGATCGATACTCAGAGTCAATAATAAAATATGATTTATTACCGATTTAACTTAATAATCGTCATTAATCGTGTGAGCAATCTTGTATAACGTACTGTAATCATGAATATACGGTTATTAGGTATCTTCTACCTATGGGTATTTTTTTGTTAGGTATAAGATGTGGTATTTGAATTTAAGTTAACTTTTTCTTAGTTAAAAATAAGTTGAATTTATTTATAGTATATTTTTTTTTGCGATCATTCTTAAATATTCGAATCTCAACCGGTCATTGAATTTTTTTATCCGTATAGCAGAATATGCAAAGGAACCTAGTGTTAAACCTTCGTTTTATACTTTTCGTCCAACTATGGTGGGTGTGTTAACCTTTGCGTGTTGAGTTACTAAACGCTAAGCTAAACGCCGCGCTATGTTTACTAGAGCCAGGGAAAGAAAATAAATATAATCATCATTCGAATAGGGAAATTAAAGTTATATAATTAGTTAATTATTTCCCCAAGAGGAGATCAAACCCACATTCACCACATTTATAATCTGGTGTCCTCCCACTGCGTTGTACCAGAATTAACTAATTCAGTTACCAAGAATTACAATTTAAAAATAATGTATGTAATTATTAAGGCCCTCGTGGCCCACTGGTATCAGCTTGTTGACGCGACGGTTGTGAGTTCGATCCATACTTGGGGAAAATAAATCAATCAAATATATTCGCTTCACGCTGTATCCCGCACACAGCAGGGTAGGCAGAGGGAACCTAGTGTTTAGACACTCCGTTCCCCACTTTCTGCTGCACTTTCTGGAGACATTGCGTATTGAGTGGCAGACCACAACGCCGCGCTTAACCTCGACACCAGAGCGAAGAAATGGAAATTTAAATTTAAGTAAATATTTCATCTCTTTAAATATTTCATATGGAGATCGAACCCACAACCAGTCGGTTGTACAGTCACACCTCGTGCTGCTGCGCCACGACAGGCTTCACTGGCCTGGGAAATTAAATATTTAATATATTTATTTTCCTTACTCTGAAAACAAGTCAAAGCGCGGAGTTGAGTTCCGCCATTCAATACGCAATGCCTTCAGATATCGGTGGAAAGGACACTAAAAATTTTCTATTTATAGTTCGTTCATCTCCCTTCGGGCCATACATTTTCGTTTATACCTACTAAATAAGTTCAGTGGGTCAACAGTGTATTTATTGCTTCAATATTTAAACAACTGTGCAAATAGGCTCTATAATTATGTCAGAACCAATATTGATGACTCGCGATTTTTTTTTTTCACCTAAAATGTATGCAGGAAGTGAGTTTCAATAATAGTGTTTTTGCTTAAGATTTAGTTTTTAATTGATGGATATTCAAATAGATTTAGTTTAGTTTTTGGTGTTATATTACTTATTTAAATGGCTTTTTAACATTATGTCTGTTTTAAGTAAGTCTTTTCATAGCAATAAGTAAAAACTTAACATAAGAGTAAGAGTTATTTTTGTGGGTAGTCGTGGAGCAGGGGCATAAGAGGGCGACTGTGAGTATGATAAGTTGTGGGCGACGGGCGACTAAGTGTCATAGGTTGTGGGTTCGATTCCCACTCGGGAAATGAAATATTTCTTATTTTCATGACTTCATTCAAGGGGGTTTCAAGGGGGGCATCATGCCCCGGGCGCTACTCACAAAGGGGCGCAAAAAGGTCTGCAAAGCTGCAAAAATGTTCGTCTGGGGGGCGCTGAAAAGGTATTTTGCACCGGGCGCGAGTTACGCCCGCTACGCCACTGAATACGCGGCATCGTTCCGCCACTCTCCACTCCAGAATTTGGTCTTAATGGGAACGGAGTGTCCTATCACTTGGTTCCTACTGCCTACCCCTCTGTGGGATACAGCGTAAAGCTAAAAAAAGAAATACTTTTAATACAAGTAAACTTTTACAATCACCTAAAGATAACAATATTTGAAATGATTATGCTAATTAGCTTCTATGTGTCTAATCCGCAAATGTGACAGTCTCTCATAGTAAAGAAATATACTTTTATCAGTAATTTTATTAAACCCCACAGTATCGTTAAAAACATTTAGCATTGGTTTAATATATATTAAAATTAAATTACTCTGAATAATGAACTTTGAAAATTACAAAGAAACCACCAATTCCGCTTGGTTTGGTAGAAAAGTTTAGATTAAAGAGATTTCTCGGTTTTCACAGTCGAAATACGTTTAATATAATTACATAAATTATATATAGAAAATATTACATAAATAATAAATTAAGATGTCTTATAAGCGTTAAATTAAGAGCTTAACAAAATAATGTGAAAAAAAAATATGAAAAAAGGGTAAATAAATGTATACAATAAAATATTAATTTAAAACAATCTTAGATGAATAAATGAATTTGAAAAATGCATTTCATTTTACTTTTTAGTTCCTCGTCTTTCACTTCCTGTCGTTCCGGACATGTCGTGCTGGGTGGCGGTCCGACGCCACTCGTCGCCAGTTAACACACCAGTGGGGACGCACTGGTGCGCGTCGTCAGGGACACCTCAACGTCATGAGCCAGTATGTGGTGGTGGTGGATGGCTTTGTGGTTCTTTGAAAGAGATGAAAGAAGAACAAAGTGTGAGATCAGCATAAACGGAAAAATATTAGAAAAATTTAATAAAGTAGGCAGAGGGAACCTAGTGTTAAGACACTCCGTTCCCCACTTTCTGCCGAATTCTGGAGGCATTGCGTGTTGAGTGGCAGAATTCAACGCCGTGCTTAACCTCGACACCAGAGCGAAGAAATGGAAATATAAATTTAAGTAAATATTTCATCTCCTCGAGTGGGGATCGAACCCACAACCAGTCAGTTTTGCAGTCACACGTCGTGCCGCTGCGCCACGACCGACCTTTTATTTATTTATTTTTTTTTAATTTTTTTTTTTTTTTTTTTAATAAAGTAGTGTCTGAAGAGCATGCTTAGTAGAGACGGTAAATAATAAATGTATGTGGAAAGGCGTATTGCTGTCGATAAAAGAAATAATTGCGCCTTGGCTTTGGTTGTATTAATGTCTTTTTTTTGGCATTTGGCCTTACACAAGACTATGTTTGTATCGCCGCTGTTATACGGCAGCAACTCGTGGGAGTGGTTATTATGGAAGAAGAATTCTAAGGAGATGTGATTTCTTCGTAGGACACGACGAGTCAATTTAACTAATAGATTTCGCAATGGTAAGAATGAAGATGAATTGTACAAAATATAAACATGTTACAATATGTATTTTACATTTTAAATTTAATTTTTAAACTTTATTAAACATATAAAAACCGAATAGTTGTAAGACCAATCGTGAGGAAAATATATTTTTTTATTTTCTCGCCCTGGTGACGATGCAAAGAGCGGCGTTAAGTTGCGCCACTTCATAAGCAATAACTCTAAAATTTAGCGGAAAGTGAGGGACGGAAATGTCTCAACGGGAACGAGCCTTAAGACTAAGCCCGGTTCCCTCTGCCTACCCTACTATGTGCGGGATACAGTTATAATTGTTTTTACGCAACATGCGATCATCAAACAAAATTATAAACTATTATTACTTCCTTACGTAAATATCTACTTGTTAATACATCGTGGATCATAGCAACAGACAGTCCGACACCCACAGAACGTCGGATGTCATGGTGTTTTATTGGAAAACCATGTCAGAGAGGGCTACATGGTAAGCCCATATGCAAATTGACACCCGTCGCGACGCTGTTAGGCCACGAAAACTAGGATACAGGATGAAAATAGACTCCGATCTCAGCTACGTGGGAGTAGAGTAAAAGTGAAGTAAAATACTCTTTATTATACAACAGAAAAAATATATAACATAGAATTATATATGAAATACCGGATTATGCAGCTTGTCAGTAACATATACATTTTTTTGTATACATTCACGCTGTTCCTGCTCAAAGCAGGGTAGTCAGAGGGAACCTGGGAACCTAACTCTAGGTCCCCAGGTTCCTTCTGACTACCCTGACCTATGAAAGCACTTCCGTTCTTCACTAAATAATATTTCCCAATCCTCAAAAAATAGTCTATTAAAGAGAAAAGAATTTATCCATTTGGACTAGTAGTTTCTAAGATTGGCAAATTTAATTAAAAAAAAATCTTCAGTTTTAGAATATTAGGTACCGATAGGCAAATATTTCGTTGTTGATATAAAGAAATGGAAAACAAAGTAATTTATCATAAGATTAATCTATTGCGTACAGGTGTTCCTTCCTTATTTTTTGTGTAAAATTTCAAGTTAGATTTTAGAAAATATATTCTATTACGAAGTTATACAATTATCATAATACGCTATTATTTTAATCCGTGTTTAAAAATGATTTTAAACACGGATTTTAAAATGATTGAGGCCGTAATGGCGCAGCGACACAGCGCTGACTGTAATCCCGACGATTGTGTGGTCGATTCCGACTCGGGCGAATCATTCACGCTGTATCCCGTATATCAGTATACAGAATAGGCAAAGGGGATCAAGTATTGATACATTTGCACTTTCTCGCCCGTTTTTCCAGATATTGAGTGAAACTCAACACTGCGCTTCGTTTTGTTATAAGGGATTAATAATATGAAAATACTTCATCCTCTCGAGTAGGAATCGAACTCACGACCGCTAGGACATAGCGTGAATACAACAAATATATACAAAACTGTCTGATGTTGACACATAATTAAATATTCGTATCTATTCTATTACACATAATATGTCAAAATAATCATCTTTCTCAACAACATATTATTAATAATAGGCTTTACTTTAAAATAGCTCTAACTAAATAGTCCTTATAGGTAGATGTTTATTAGCACTCCAACCTTACATCATTGTACTACGGTGTCGTTTGAATGGCTGGTGTCTACATTTCAATTTGTACACACAAAATATTTCATATAAGATTTGAATGTATGTAACTTAATAATATAGGTATATGTTGCTTGTTTCGCTTTCGGGTCAAAGCCAACATCGTTTTAAATTGCACCTTTAATTAGTATATGAAATAATTTTACTTAGAGCTAACTAAAAGCCGCAGCTTCGCCCGCGTGGTCTAGTGAAAATAAGTGATAAAATAAAAAAGTATGACAAATTCTAAGAGCCCGGGGTAACAGTCTGTACAGTGAGTTAAAACCAAAATATTTACCTGGTGTAATAAAATAGCCTAACTATAGCCTTTCTTGATAAATGGACTACTCAATATAAAAAAATATACATTCGAAGCAGTAGTTTCTGAGATTAGAGCGTTCAACCAAATACATTCTTCAGCTTTACATCGCGTTAATCGTTTCAAATCAATGTACTCCACTCTACAAAAAAATATATCATGGGCCATACTGTATATTATACCTACTTATACTTAAGGTCGGAGATAAAATCTAGTGTCATAAAGTGAGAGTAAAGTATTATAAATGTGTAAGTTTGTGGGGACGAATGTTTGTCCGACTTTTATGCAAAAACTACTGAACGGATTTTGATAAAACTTTACAGTAAATAATACTTAAATACATCAGAATTACACATAGGCTAATTATTAATGTAAATTTTTTGTATAATTTAGATATAATATAACAAAGAGTTAAAGCGGGCGAAGCCGAGCGTGGGTCGCCAGTATATATACTAGTATAAACAAAATATTAATTGAGTTTGAGCTTAACTATCACCTTTGACTTACTAGCAGCCAGCGCTGCGTAATATGAAAACGTAACAAGGCTTACCTTACGTAAGCGGGTAGTTTGGAAGTAAATACATGCATCTCTTATTGATAAGGTTTCTTAGGTTTAAATATATAGCTATGTATATATTATGTATGTATATATATAGAAGTAAATACTGATGGCCGTGAGGTATTTTAAGTCTTTCGTTTATTATTTATTATAATCTTTTAGCCCACGCATGTTAAAGGATAAGGGAACTTAATGCTATGTTTATATACCTACACGGAGAAATGATTATGTTGATTTCTAGTAAGTTAATGCACGGCGCTAAGTTCCGCTCGCTCTTCTTACACGGATTGTCTCGAGTTCTTTTTGTGTATTCAGCAATGCAGTTATTTTATGTTTTCTCCTAGGTATTTCAACATTTCACCATTTATCATATCTGTTAAACAACGTGAATAATGTTGGGATTATAAAAAATTATATGTGCTCAGTATTACATACAGAATGAACGCATCGCTACATCCTAGAAAAATATAGGCATATTTTTCTATTCCCCTACATAACATATTTTTAAGATAAATAAAATATATTCAAGGATAGATATATTCGTAGGCAATCTTATATCTAATAAAACGAATTCTAAATTGTAATTCATCGTTCCTATCATAACTATAAAGAAAAAATAGAGAACATAGAAATTTACCACATTCTCTGTAATTATTTATGTAAAACTATTTTTATTAGACTTTATAATCGTATTAGATTAGTCGTGGTGCACAACAATCACACAGGTTTAAAATTCAACGAATTTGAGTTTGATTCCAACGCGACAGAGTGAGTTTTTTTCCCTCTTCCGGTAACAAGACAAAGAGCGGCGTTGATTTCCGCCACACCAAAAGTCTCGGAAATTGGGGAATGTAGGGAACGGAGTGTCTTAACACCACTAGTTTCCTTCTATAAGCAGGATACAAAGTGAAGCCAAACAAAAACACAAATATTATCAATCGACAAATAAGTCAAAACGGAAATGAAGGTTAACTTAAAGTCATCTCAATTTGGTCGTACTGCCAAAACTGTTGCGTCGGGCCATTATCATATAAACAAAGCCTCTATATTGTACCCTAGAACGTTTTCTAGAAGTGGTAAATTTAAATAATTTTTCACAAATAAAATGTGGCATGGATGGTCGACAAGTAGGTTTTTTTTACTTAGAAATAGGGATATAAAAAAATGTAAGTTTAAGTATACCGTCACTTAGTATTCCACACAAAGAGGATAGGCAAAGGGAACCTAGTGCTAGTGCCTCTATTCTCTTCACACCGACCAATTATTATATGAAACATTGCGTGTTAAGTAGTGGAACCACCGGTCCATAGCTTCATCTTCTTAGAAGAGCCAGTAAATAAAAATTAATTCTTTCGTTTGGTAATCAAACTCGCAACGGTCGTATTGCCTCACGACGACCCTAAAAGTTACTTCATAATAATTATCTTTGAAATAGATACAAACGTACTTTTATTTAAATGGCGAGATGACACTTCTATAAATATCTTATTCAATTTTGGCGTCATAATGTCATAACATTTTATGCCCCCGTTTATACAACCGGTGATATTTCCGCCAAACTTACACATATATGTATGTATGAGTTATCTTAAAGCTCATCTTCTTTTTCCTGATAATAAAAAAAACATCTTGAAAGGCAAGTTTAAATACTTGTCAGTTTCAATTGTCAGAAAAAGTTAAAAGATACATAATTTTTCTTTTAATAATGTAATAGCAGCTTTTATATGTTAGTTGGTGGTCAGTGTCAATTTGGTTTTGTTTTTTTAATATATTATTATGTTTATTTGTTTAACCTAGTGTCAATGGACTCTTTTCTCCACTTACCGACCGAATACGAGGAATAGCTCGTATTCGGACGCACTAAGTTTTTTGGTGTGGGGAAATGGAAATAAATTTATTTCCCGATTGGTGAGCAAACACATAACCATCTATTTGCAACTGCTTTGCTGTATATATGTTATAATGAGGCCAGTCGTGGCGCGCACACCATTCGCGTTTACAGTCACACACTTGTGACCCACAAGTGTTTGACTGTTGTCTGCGACGGTTGTGGGTTCGATCCCCACTCACACCAGGAAATGAAATAAATATTTAATTTTTTATTTTCATTTCTTCGTTCTAAAGTCGAAGCAAAGCGCGGCGTTGAGTTCCGCTACTCAACACGTGACGCTTCCCCTACTCAACACACATGCTTTCGGCGGAAAGTGGGCAACGGAGTGTCTTACCACAAGCGTTTCCTTGCGTATCTTGTTGTGTGCGGGAAACAGCGTGAACCTGAAATTAAAATATTATAATTGCACTGCTATCAACACTCAATATCGCAAATAATTAGGCGGCGTTGAGTTCCACCGCCCAACATGCAATGTCCTAAGAAACGGACAGTGCGTGGGGAACGGAGTGTCTTAACTCATCAACATATCGATGGAAGGAGTGGAAGGACGAAGGAATGATTCGGTGCGACAGGAGAAATATGGAACATCTTTTAATTACAGTGAACTTGAATATTCATAGCGCGACGTCGTGCGACGCTCATCGCCCTACATAATAGCGAGTTTTCCTAATATCTTTGCTCTATTTAGAAAAATATAATATTTTCTGAATATGATCTATAGCTTAGTGGTTAAGTTTAATTTGAAAAGTAACATTCTAACTAAGTCGTAGAAATCGAACCCACGAACGTCGCGTTCTTCTGTGGGAACTAATATAATAAATAAATAGTATTTGCTTATTAAGTAAAATATGAGTCCAGTCGTGGCGCAGGGGCACAAAGTGTGACTGTAAAACCAACTGGTTGTGGATTCGATCCCCACTCGAGGAGATGAAATATTTACTTAAATTAATATTTCCATTTCTTCGCTCTGGTGTCGAATAAGCGCGGCGTTGAGTTCTGCCACTCTCAACACGCAATGCCTCCAGGATTAGGCAAAAAGTGGGGAACGGTGTATCTTAACACTAGCTTCCCCCTGCCTACCCTGCAGTGTGAAAAAAAAGTAAAATATTAAAATAGTAAAAAATATGCATGTAGAGATTAAGCTTAAAATTAATATATTAGCTTTCACACTGTTTCTTTTTATAAGTTTGGAAAAGTTTTGTTTTGTTTAGTTTTTTTATAAGTTTGGAACCTGGGAACCTAGTGTTAAGACTCTCCATTCTCGAGGAAGTAAAAATATTATATATTCATTTACCGTAGCGTTTGGCGCTCCGTTCTCTCTGACTACCCCGCTAGGGATAAAGCATGAATTTAGTTTAGTTTAGTTTTAGTTTTAATATACATTTCCTTAAGTGGGTATCGAACCAACAACTTGTAGCTCACAAAATGTACAAGTTAATACTAGATAGAATAAAATATACAATAGTTGGTTTTTGTATACATATTCATTATGTATTGCAAGTATACATAGACGGTGTAGATAGCCTACATCTTTTCTATAACATAGTAAAAATTTATTTTGATTAAAAATAATACTGATGAAGGACAGTCGTAGCACATGGTGTCTAAATATTTTTTAGCTTCACGTTGCATCCCACATATCGCAGGGTAAGCAGAGCCAAGGTAGTGTTAAGATACTCCGTTCCCATTAAGACACTTCCGCTCCAAACGTCTGATTGTAAGTGCAGTGCATTTTTATTTCCTCGCTTTGGTAGATAGACAAAGAGCGGCGTTGAGTTCCGTCATTCCACAAGATATTGCGCATTTCTCAAAAATTGGACGGGAAGTGGAGAACGGAGCGTCTTAATATTAGGTTCCCTCTGCCTACCCTGCTATATGCCGCATACGCGTGAAGCTAAAACATAAAATATAAAAATATAGACTTAGATTGTGTAATAAAGAATTTATAGCTCACTTATTCTGTTATAATTCTAAAAATAAACACACCATTTCTTTAAAATCTAAAAAAAAAAATCATATATAACGACATATATGGAGAAACTTTACCAAATACGGTGTGATGAAAATACCAAAGCAGCAAGATATGCCTTTCTAGTACACCAGTTCGCGATTAAGAGCTCCAGTCTACATGAGAACTCATATGTTGCAACCTTAATTCATTATCTTAACAGCTTGGAGACTTTGACTTAGAAATATAATATATTTTTTATATAGAAAAAAACATAGATTACGTAATTTTTGCGTGTTTCCTCTAGCTATTTTCCATCATTTGTGTTTTTTAAATTTATATATAGAAATGATTAATGTTTTGTATTTATATCACAAAACAAAAAACAAAGTAAACAATTATTTTATGACATAACACTTAAATAATTCAAGAGAGATAGCTCTATTTAAAATCTATCTTCCCAATAACCATTTAGTAAAAACAAAAAAAAAGTAATCAAAGTAACATTACAAAACACACTGCGGAGTTAAGTTGCGTTGACAGTAACGAGTTACGAACAACCACCATCTATCTACATAACTCCATACTCTACCGTACTATACACAACGAAGCGAGAGTGTGTACACCGTCACACCGTACGTCCGCCGCGGTAGTTTCGCGTCGACCGCCCAGCGGACCGTACGTGCGCCGGTACTCACATTTTGTGTAATTTTGTGTACCACACAAGTATATCTTCGTGTGACAGTTGCATGCAGGTGGTTAATTGAAAAGTGATTGTAACGTGGTCACGGCCGTGTCTCACATGTCCGGCCCAGTTTTCACGACGGTTTGGCTCTAATAGTAATAATCTTAAAATTCCACTAGTTGCTTTGTTAGATTACTTTTGGTTGGGTTAGGTTTTGTTTTTTTTATTTTATTATATTTTTTTGTTTTTTTTTTTTTTTTCAATATAAACATTTCACGTGGAATGGTCGTTTGTTTGATTTGGAATGGATGTTGGATGGAAAACGCTGTGGTGTTAGCGATTAACGTCATTTTTCTAGTATTTTATGATCTGGCACGAACGTTTCAACGATTATTTAATTCGCTATTATAAATTTATTTATTCTAAAAATAGAAAAGTAAAATGCTTAAGAAAAGAAAAGTGCTTAAGAAATGTATTATTAATAAATAAAATTCGAATTCGTTTTCCAACGCATAGATACTTCACTTAACGTTGTATTTCCTTGAACCACGCTCTCTCCTTATTCTTTCGCGCATACTTGTTCAAGTTTTAAAAAGGAAACCGACTCGGATTTTACTTTTTCACTACTTTTATTTTGTAAATATGGTGATGCGTTTTCACAAAGAGATTTTATTATAAAAATCAATACGGTATACAGTAAAAAAACGTAAACAAGCTAAAGGAAAACAATAAATGTCCGTTTCAATCAATTTCTGGGCTATAATGAAGGAAAATTCAAATTTATTACTATCGAAAAAGTGGATTTTTTCCAATATTTTTTTTTATATATAATACAGAGTAAATATTAATTGTAGGTGCGGACATTTTTTCGTTTTAACATATTTTTATAGAGACGAAAAATTCACTCTAACGTATTAATAGAAAAGGAGATATTGAACTGTGAGTACATTTACTATTTTTGATTATTATTGATACTAAGGAAATATGACAAATTACTAGCTTTTGGGTGACGTAAATAACAATTTCTTATTAATTTACATTAAATAAAATTTTCCATTTCGTTTCTTTTTCAGCTATAGCGCAACGTTTACTGAAACGTCAATTAGTGACAAAACAATAATATAAATTTAAAAGCAAATATATATTTTTTAATCAATAAATTCTATTGATTTAAAAAAATATATTTTCCTAATTTAAAGTTTGAAGTTGTCTTTATTGTGGACGTGACTATTAACATTAACAGATTCAACAGTTTCTTTTAGATCGTTTCATTATCAGAATCAAGGGAAGTCCCGAAACGTATGTTTGCGATTCTACCATCTTAGTACTCAAAAGGAACGTGGCAGTTGTTACAATGTATATAAAATAATTTTAATCAGTAGCCTGTCGATAAGCCGATACCTTATCATAAGTTGTATACAAACATCTTCAGAAATTTTAATTATTATGATTAAATAAAGTTTAATTGCATCCGTACCAGAGGCTTCGCTGATCTCAGCGAAATGAGCTCTCATCTAAACTTTATGACACTTGATGTAAATTACATCATTTTTTTATATTGAAAAATTGCTTTATAAGATTTTTTGTTGTTATGTTGTAGGTATATTATATTTTTATGGAAGGAAAGAATCGTGGTACATTTTTTCGTTCTCGACTTACCGCTTACTTTAAAGACATTGTTATTGAGTCCAATGTGGCATAGTGGTACAGCGATTAATTGTAAACGCGCGGGTTGTAGGTTCGATCCCTACTCGGAGGAATGATTAAAATATTTTTTTTTGTTTCATAAAATCTTTCGAAAATTCGACATTTAACGGGACTTAAACTCAAACATTTGTTCGTTAAAAGGAATTTTAACTGCGCTACAACAGCCTTAAAATTTGAATAACATATTTAATGACTTAAACGCAGTTAAATACATAAATAAAATCAATTTCCAAAGCAATTTATGACACAAATAAACGTGGCTAATAAAATTTTAATCACACTCTCGTTACCTCTAAAAGATTTTGATATGAGTCAATACAGAGTTGGAGCGGACATGGCTCGTCAGGCAAGATTGGTCAAAGCGTCTCTACTCTCTTGATAGAAGTAGCTAGTACTTGATTGTACCTAATTATGAACTAGTAGAGAATTTATTTTTGATATTTCGTTTTAGAGAGACGGTCCTTTATTTAATTTTTAAAGAAAGTATTAATGTAGCTTTTAGTTTGAATTTTGTTTTGATTTTGTGTGTTTTTGGTTAGTTAAGATTTTGCTGGTTGTGGTTTCGATGTCTAGCTGGAGGAGTGCTTTATTTTCATCTTCGATGCTTTTGTAGAGTATACACTTAATACGTAAAGTGTCTTGGTTCTCCCTCCCTACTCTCCTATATCTATACCTATGCGTGATATGAAGTTAAACTGAAAAGCTTTTACTTCTTTGAGCCCTTCTTTCTGCTTTGAGGCCGTCTCTACACGCGACGATTATGAGTTCGATTTCCACTCGGGGAAAGAAATATTTTATGTTTGCATTTCCTCGCTCTGAAAACAAGGCAAAGCGCAGCTTTGAGTTTCGCCACTCAACAGGCAAGGCCTTAAGAACTCGGCGGAAAATGTGAAATGGAAGTTCCCTCTGCTTACCATGGTATGTGCGGTATACAGTGTGAAGCTAAAAATTATAGGAGGGTTCGATTCTTTATAGAAGGATATTCATGTAATGACCATAAATGAAGGATAATTTGTATTTTTTATGTTGCTTATTGCGTAATTTAAGATAAATTATAATTGATTTTATTTAAACAGATGTCAAATTGTAAATAATTAATAGATTATGAGTGGGTGAAAGGTAAATAGCATCCTTTCTTGTCAAGTTCTTTGAGTGGTGAAATGAAAAAAAAAACTTAAAGCAATTTTGAAGAAATAAATTAAAATTATAAATTAGAAGGTTATTTTAAATCATAATAATTGTAGTTGATATATATATTGCTTTTTTTTAAATAAATCAGCTTCACGTTGTAAATTGCACACAGCAGGGTAGGCAGAGGGAACCTAGTGTTAAGACACTCCGTTTCAGATTTTCCGCCAAATAATGGAGGCATTGCGTGTTGAGTGGTGGAACTAAAGACCGCGTTAAGCTTCAACACCAGAGCGAAGAAATGAGAATATTAAATATGTCATTTCCTGGATTGAACCCACAACTACTCGCATTTTTACTCACATTTGTACCCGCGTCTTGCCATGTCTTATCTTACTTAATGTTAAGGCATCTCGTTCTCCACTTTCCGCCGGCAGGTACTTAGAAAATTGCTTATATTAATATTTTAAACGAAAAATAGTTATATTACAAATCAAAAATATTTCACGCATTCTTAATAAAATGGAAACCTTATTTTACATTTATGTATGTATATAATGCTATACAAAACACAAGTTTTTGCATAAATTAGTATAGAAAATGTCAAATATAAGTATTTTTTTATTGTAAAACCGACCTTTGACATATAATTTCTCGTCCAAGCCGCAGGTAACCTTTGTTCCCCTTCACACTATAATCCGTAAGTCTCGTTGTTTATGAGTGAATGTATTGACGTTCAATTTCAATCTCCTTGCTGTACCAATAAGTGTATTATATATTTTGTAATATGCTAATTTGATGT
>JAATLQ010034830.1:0-24948 GCA_013421005.1 Heliconius erato x Heliconius himera | reverse complement strand
TACAAAACACAAGTTTTTGCATAAATTAGTATAGAAAATGTCAAATATAAGTATTTTTTTATTGTAAAACCGACCTTTGACATATAATTTCTCGTCCAAGCCGCAGGTAACCTTTGTTCCCCTTCACACTATAATCCGTAAGTCTCGTTGTTTATGAGTGAATGTATTGACGTTCAATTTCAATCTCCTTGCTGTACCAATAAGTGTATTATATATTTTGTAATATGCTAATTTGATGTTTCAACAATTTGCATTAAGTAACAGTGTAAGAAAATTGAAGTTGAATAGAGATGGTTGTAGGTTAATTTCCGTTTTGGCAATATTTGACGCTATCGAGGCGCAGTAGGAGTGTCTGATGGTAGTTGTACGTTTGATTACTTATCAGGTATTAAGTATTTATTGAATGTGGAGTCACTAAACTATATTAATACTAGGTTCCCTTTGCCTAATTTGATAATCTAGTAAGTAAAAAATAAATAATAAATGGGAATGTTTACATCTAAAAATATTTAATTTTCAATGTAATCCGTAAACCTCTTGTTTATGTGTTTTACTTCCTGTACCAATAAGTATGGCTATTATATATTTTGTAATATGTAAATTGAAATTTAACATTACTTGCATTTGCCTATTGAGGTCAGTCGTGGCGCAGAAGCGCAAACGTGCGATTATACACGCGACAGGTTGTGGGTTCGATTCCCACTCGAAGATATTAAATATTTATTATTTTTATCTCCTCGTTCTGGTAACTAGGCAAAGCGCGGCGTTTGAGTTCCGCCAATTAGTTAACGTCAAATGCTGCCAGAATTCGGCGGAAAGTGGGGAACGGAAGTATTTTAATGAAAATGGAGTGTCTTAAAACACAGATTCCCAGGTTTCCTGCCTACCCTGCTGTTTGAGCGATGCAACGTGAGCTCAAAACAAAAAGGGTATAATTTTTACAATTTATTTCTATGTAACAAAGTTTAATTTCACTTATTATGTAACATTAAACGTTAGGATATTTATAAAGCAAATCTATTCAGGTGATCTTTGTTTAAATAATATATGTAGATAGTTAGTATGTTTATATAGACGCGTTAAGATCACTGAGACCGTCCTCGATCTATTTCTGCCTAGTAAATTATAAAGTCAGGAGTTTGAGATTAACCCAATTAATAATTATTTCATACTAGTTTAATGATGTCCGTTTGAGTGAACTTGGGATTAGTTTCACGCTGTACAGCCTCACTTTCCCGCAGAGCAGGCAAGGGAAACGTAAACACGTCGCCTCTTTTAACAAAGTACTTGTAGTTAAGAAATAAAATTTAAAAAAAAATCAGTTTCCCACAATTCATTTCACATTTCATCCATTCTCCATTTCTTATTTTGAGACATTGTCTGTTGAGTAACGGAACTCAACGCCGTACAATAAAGAATAAGAAGTTTATTTATAAAGAACATCCTATACGTATATCGGCAATATTATGACAGTGTATGATAGTGTAACACAGTTACAGAATGTTACAAAACAATAAAAATACAAACCTGCTTTAAATTTAACCAAAAAAGGCAATACAAACCGCGTCGAGCCAAGTTTTTTTTATAAAGCAGCAAAGGTTATAAATTAGGATAATCTGTGCAATATATAAATAATATAACCAGTCGAAATTGATGGATGTACGGATTAAATATAGGAATATTTTTTGAAATTATTGTAATTCTTTCACGTTCTTGTAACGTAGTGACTCATCACTTAACTTTTTACGCGACGGTTTTGAGTTCAATTTCGATAGGACAGACGGACGCAATACGAAATATTAACAAAAGCTAAGCAAGCTAAAAATGGAGAACGGAGTGTCTTAACACTAGTATCGTTCTGCCTACCATTGCACATAAGGCCAAGTTTGTAAAAAAAATAAATAAGCTTTGTCACACCTATAGCAGAGTAGGCCACCAAATTTTCGAATAGTGAGTGCGTAGTGAGTGGCGGAACCTAACGCCGCGATTTATCTATCCTCTGGAAGACTAAGAGGCTTGAACCCATAAAAGTTACGTTTACAGTCAGACACAGTGCCGCTGCGCCACGACGGCTTTACATTATTTATTTTTAATTCTTTCTAACAATTTAAAATCCATTAAGGCTAATACTAATAAAATATTTACTTCGAACGAGCCACGAAGCGGCAACCTAATACGTTAATACAGTTACTTTAATCACTAAGTTAGAGTGTCGCAATGAATCTCAAGAAGACGTCCATTTTGTTGAATCAAGTGCATTATTTATTATCTCCCAAGATTTATGGTAAAAGCTTGTGACGTTCCATTAATTGAAAATTTAAAAAGCACATGATATCTGCGTTCCTCATATAAATATATTATATGAGGAACGCAGATACCATGTACGATATATAAGAAACGAATTCGAAAACACCAGTTTGATTAAAAAATATATATTTTTATAGTGTTTAAAAATAAATAATGATTAAATATAAACTAAATGGAAGGTACAAATTTTATTATATTAAACATTTCCTCAAGTTACACTCGCACTCACAACTATTTTACCGAAATGCTATTAAAAATTAGCAAAAATTATTATTATTTTTACACTATAAACGTCTTATTGATGAGCTCGTTAAGTAATCAGACACTATTATACGTAAAATAGGTATTTCTTTTGTTTTTAGCTTCACGCTGTATCCCGCGCATAGCCGGGATAATAACACCAGGACAGAGCTTAGGAACCTAGTGTTAAGACATTCTGTTCCTACATTTAAACCGGAAATCACGGGTAATAAATCTTTTGGTCTAAACAATTCATACAAAGTTTTTCACAGAAAACCATTTTTACTATGGAAATGTTCAGTAATGAAAGTCCAGCCCACGCTCTGACGTAATACAGATAGGCTAACGAGAGGTGACGCGAACACCCACAAAAATATCGACACCACCATACTAAATTTCTAGACTATTAAATATATTTACAAAACGTATTTACGTGACGATGTATAAACGAGTGACAAACCATTTAATAAACTACTTAAAGTAAGTGTTTTTCACTTATTATATTTTTTCAATATTAGAAAAAGATAATAAAAAAACCATAACACTGTTAGAATTAATGGGAAAATCCTCTAGTAGTACTCTAGTAGTCTCCTACACTTTCCAAGGAACATGCGAAACAGCGTTCTGCGCCGCGTAAATCGGATTTGGCTGTGCGCTGTTAAATTAATGGAAACAAAAATTTGCAATCATTTAACTTTACTTGGTATAAAAAAGGAATTTGCATAAAATAAATAAGTTTATTGAAAATATTTTGAATTATATCAAAAATAGAAATGAAATACCTAGAAAAAGATCGCAAAGTATGCAAATAAAATTGTTCTTACCTTGCTCACCCTTGGAACGGATCTGAACGGTTACTCCCGGGAAATATGTGGAAATCAATATTTGATATCTAATTTAATGTTTATTTTAAGATACTGCTATTAAGAAGAAATATTGTATCTTTTTAATATATTTTTTATAGCTTTACGCTGTGTTCTATATTTATCTAACTAGGTCAGCAGAGGGAAAGCAGAAGGATGGAACGAAATTTCTTTACTTGTGTTAAGACACTGCGAGATGTTGTACGTTCATTTGCATTATATTCTTAAAAATTGACATTTTTCTTAATAATTTTTATTGTTATAACAATGGTATACCTTAGGCCGCCCTAGAACCACGTGTGATTATAGCCGTGGTGGTCGTGAGTTTAATTCCCACTTGGGGAAATGAATTATTTGAATTTTCTCGCTCTGGTAATGACAATGTGCGGTGTTACTGCCAATCAACACAAAATGTCTCGTAAATTGAACGGAGTGTGCGTAACAGATTGTCTTAACACTAGGTTCCCTCTGCCTACTCTACTATATGCGGGAAACAGTGTGAAGCTAAAAAAACTGAATATACCTACGATCCTACCAATATTAAAAATGTGAAATTTTGCGAGGATAAATATTTGTTCCGCAAAAATTACTTAACGGATTTTGATAAAACTTTATACTTTATACATTAGAATAACACATAAACTACAATTATTGCAAAAAAATATATAATTTGTATATAATATAACATTAAGTTAAAGCGGGCGAAGCCGCGTGTGGGTCGCTTGTGTTAATATAACATTTAAATGCACAAGCGTGTACTAAACAACGTCTCTGGCTAATGTGCTACCAAGAGCTCATTGTAACCAATATTTATATACGTGGCAGCTAATTTACGTGGAGTAAATCTGTTTGTTCGTCGTTAAATATTTATATTGTGATTTTGTATTATGATAAAATCTTAGCTTGTTTACGACTGTTTTGTAATATACAAGATATAGTTTGAGGGGCGATTAAAAATGTAAGCTTGTTTTATTTTTTATTTTTTTTCAGCTTCACGCTGTATTCCGCACATAACACAATAGATATTAAATATTTCATTTCCTCGACTGGGAATCGAACCCACAACTTAAGTAAGTTTAATTTATTTTCCTTTTTTTCTATCTCTAGTGGTACGTAAATAAAACTAAATTGAGAGATTGTTTATTTATTAACAATAACTTATTTGGTCACCTTATACAAAAATATGTTCTTATCAAGCTACTTTGCATAAAATTAAAAATATTTTCACTTTCTAATTAATAGAGATTATGCGTTTATTATTGTCAAAATTGCGCTTTGGTACTGCGAGGAAACCAATCTTTTTAACATCAACATACTTTCGAGTGGAATTCGAGCCCACAACCGTGTACTTTACTTAGGCTGTCCTTTACGGTTTATGGCAAAAAAAATAAAAATTGTTCAATACATTTAACCTATTAAGAAAATATGTCAACTTAATAAATTAATATTTAACACGCAATGCCTCCAAAATTCTGCAGAAAGTGGGGAACGGAGTGTCTTACACTGAGTTCCCTCTGCCTTCCCTGCTGGGCTGTATCCCACACACAGCAGGGAAAGGCAGGGCGGAAAGTGAAGCTAATAAAAAAAAAATAATAAGTTACAAAATATATATTGAGAAAAATGTATAAATTTAGTTTGAACACTGCGGAACACTCACATTATTTTACGCAAAAGTCCACTCGAATGCGGAACGCTTGAGCAATATCCATTTTGTTAATGTTAGTACATTTTTAATTACTTATATCTTATATACAAATAATGTTTAAGAAATAAGGAAGTTAGACTATTATTAACTGGAATGTGAAAATTATATAGTATTCTTTTATTAAAAAAATGGAAATAATAATTATTTTTTTCATTTTATATGCAACATAATTTTAGATGCATTTTATATGCAACTAGGCTCTGACTGCGGCTTCACCTTCGTGGTTAAATGGAAACAACTAAGGCTATGGTCCTATGGCCACGATAGCTTCACAAAACCTTAGAACTAATATCCTGGATGGAATAAAACTTAATAATCTTTGTTTGTAGCTTCACTTTATAGCCCGTACACACCAGGGCAGGTAGAGGAAACCTGGGAACCTATTGTCAAGACACTCCGTTTCCCATCTTTCGCAGAGTTCTTGGAATATAGGAATTAAATATAGGAATTGTGTGTTGAGTGGCCGGAACAAGGAAATGAAAATATTAATTATTTAATTCCTCCAAGTGGGAATCGAACCTACAACCGTCCTTTGCACTTACGCCACCAGCGCACACAAATTTACAAATTAAGATAGACTTATGAAAGCGGAACCGATGTAATGTAATATAATGTAACGGCCGTGCATTTTAAAACTTACGTCACCATATTGGATTAGTGCAAGATGTACGTTTTGTTACTCAATTTTGGATTTTTGTATAGAGATTGTTGTTTGGAACGAGTCTAATTGTTGTTGCTTTTTAAGCGGAAAGTTACTGGCATATATTTTTGTTTACGTCGATGAATTTGTGAACTTAACTTAACTTAACTTCACGCTTTTTCCCTAGCGGGGTACTCAGAAAGAACGGAGGGCCAAACGGTCTACGGTCTACGGTCATGAATTTCTGAGAGCATACAAATATAAAATTCACTATATTCCATTTCTTTCGAGATATCGCGTGTTGTCTGGCGGAATCCAACGCTGCGTTTTGACTATTACAGAAGAAAGAAAAATAATAATTTAAATATAATCATTCTTCTGAGTGGGGCTTGAACCCACAACCATCACTACAGTCAAATCAAATGCATCTTCCAATAGCATAATAGTCTTTTTTTTTATAAAAAAAAACAATGTTTTCATATAAACATACGACTGTTGCACTCGTTCTTAAATTATTTACGGATAATTAAACCAATGAAGATTTTACGTTTAACGTCATTCGAACGAAACGATCGTCTTTAACACGTACGTATACACATACATACGTACACATACACACACATACATACATACATACACATACATACATTCATACATACATATTATATGTATATTTTATGTATTTCTAATGTTTTAATTAGTTCACGCTCTCTACACTTATGTCTATTGACAACTTATATACTTATGAAGTTGGGAAAAGTATATGTTATTATAATTTTTCTTATTTTCAATTTCATTTAAGCGCAGCAGTTAAGAGTGATTGTAAACGCGGCGGTTGCAGGTTCAATTTTTACCCGGGAGAATGAGCTGTTTACATTTCCTCGTTCGGGTAAAAAGACAAAGAGGGGTGTTGAGTTACGCATTTAACGTGTTATGTTTAGTAAAGTGGTGAATCGAGTGTTTTAACACTATGCTTTTCTAGCTATATCCGAGAGCAGTGTAAAGCAAAAAATACATATATAATTTATGATATACATGGCGTGATTATGACGCCATTGGAAATTACCAGGAAATTGTATACACAGCATTTCTTTCTTTCTGTCTACTATATAAAACTTAAAAACTGTATAATTACATTTGCTATAGCTGACATTTATTCTTTAAAATATTTATTTAATAGTAATGTTTTAGAACGACGACAAAGGCCGACGAGATATTTTAAGTTTCCCACTTTTAGTGCGACAAATTGCCGTGCCTCAGTGTGTAATATCATGAATTCGGATGATATGTGGAGAACGTAGAGCTTCGATACTCCGTTCACTAACCTAGCTATAAACAGAATACATTTTGAAGCTGAAAAAAAAATCAATATATCTACATTAAAGAAAGACGTAACAACTATTTATATAACAAACAAACAGTATTGTTCATCCACAGAGTATTCTACGCCGTTACTATTCCTGAGTCTATAATCCTATTACAAGGAATGCGGTGAGACCGTTCAGAAACTGTTTGAACGTTGGTACATTTTTAACTTTCAGCGTTTTATTCTCCATTGGGCACGTTCTTGGTTTGATAAAGCCTTTGGGAAAGAGTGGACAAAATTCTATAAGTTATTTTATTTATTTTATTTATAATCTGCCTTCTAAAATATGTGATAAATTTAATATAATTGATTGAAAATGTATGATTGTTCGTATTTTTTTTGGAAAACTAAAAGTCGTTTAGAGATTATATTTTTTGATTTTAATAAACTATATTCCAATTTAGGGACAGATTAAATTTCATCAATTTCGGCTTAGTACTTATAAGAATGCTCTGATATGTACTAAACCGATATTGATATATATAAAATTGGTAAAGGCATCTAGGCAATTGTTACCGATATTTTAAGTTGTTTTGACTTTTCTGTTACCTTTACTTGACTTCGTCTATTAAATACAGTTGATTGTCATCGGGATTTTTTGCTTATTGTTAAGTAGTGACCAGTCTCTATTAAGAATAATTCAGTGTAATCTTTAATCGAATGTGAACTATCCTCTTAATTATACAAAAATACTATAAACCTTTTGAGTTTGTTAATTTAACAATATTTTCACTTTTCCCCAGAAATTTTGGTAAAAAATATATGTTCTTTTCGCTGAAATTTTGCTAAAAAATATATGTCCTTTTCGCTGATGGTCTTCTATTTGTGAGGAAATTTTTGATAAGCCTTAAATTAATTAAGATGAAAAATTATATAATTCGCTTGGGTTTATGTAAATATTTTGTTGTCTATATTTGGATTTAGTATTAATGAATTTCCACCATTTATTGAATAATAATTGTTGAATCGAATCGGAAAAATCGAATGTTATCTATTCTAATGTTTCGAACGTTAGGCGGCTACCTTGCTATGTGGCAAAAAGCATGAAGTTGCGTATCAAATTTTCCCTAATAATAAAATACAGTCATAAAATAATCGAGCCCATTTTAACGTCAAGTACTATATAAATTAATTAAATTAAATTAGCTTCACGCTATATCCCGCACACAGCAGGGTAGGCAGAGGGAACCTAGTGTTAAGACACTCCGTTCCCCACTTTCTGCCGAATTCTGGAGGCATTGCGTGTTGAGTGGCAGAACTCAACGCCGCGCTTTGCCTCGACATCAGAGCGAAGAAATGGAAGTATAAATTTAAGTAAATATTTCATCTCCTCGAGTGGGGATCGAACTCACAACCAGTCGGTTTTGCAGTCACACCTCGTGCCACTGCGCCACGACCGGCCTCAAGTACTATATAGTAACTGTAAACGCGATGAGTGTAAATTAGACCCTCACTAGTGGTAAAAAAAAATATTCTGGCGGAGAGTGGAGAGTCGTGCCATTTATTTGTCGCTACATTTATCATATAAACTTAACAAATGAATGTAGATGTTGAGGTCATGAAAAATAATCATCCATCTTAATTCCCTATTAATAGTACATTAGATACTAGTTGTATTTATGTATGTATGGAGTTATCAGCAGTCATTACGGTCTTCGTGAGATCATAACAATTAACTTTATAATTAAGTGGCGTCGACACTATACGCTATAATTAATATATGGAATTCTGTATTGAAATATTAAGATTAATGTTATCTGCTTTTGGGGGGCAGCGGCACAGTGTTGGACGGTAAGCGCGAAGATTGTGGGTTCGATACTCAATAGGAAAAATCAACAATCAAGACAAACGACGGTGTTGGCTTTTACTACTCAAAAAGCAATGTTTCGAATGTTGCGCGGTGCGTGGGGAACGAAGTGTCTTCATAATACGTTCCATCTGCTCTCTATCCTGATGTATGAGAGATGCGGAGTGATTTAAAAGAAAAAAAAATATTTTTAAAATATACTTATATTTTTGAGACATTACGAGTGGAGTGGGGAAACTTCACCGCCGTAGTTTGTTTTTTTAGTAGGACGAGGAAATTATTCATGCCCTCGAGTTGGAATCGACCCCACCACCGTCGCTTTTATTATAATATCACACGCTATGCCGCTCTCTTGTATTCTGTACTCTCAAAGGCACTAAATTAAAACAGCCAATGAATGGGACCATCAAATTTTCAAAATCACTGCAATTACAGACGGAGGCTTGATTAGTTCGAGATATAATTATAACTTGAGTAATGGAGTTCGCTTTCTTTGATGACCTTTACAGGGTTTAGTAGTCACGGTAGTTGGCTATATAGATTTTATTCCCTGTTGTAAAATTTTCCAATCCATTTATTAAGATACGTCGTGGCGTAGTTTATACGTGTGGAGTTAGGAGTTGTTGGTGTGAATTCAAATCCTTTTAGGGGAAACACAAGATATTTTTTGTAGCTTCACGCATTTATCAAGTACCATTTCTCTTCGAAATCGACACAATGCGTGTTAATCGTTTGTGTTCCAGAGTTGAAATGAAAAATAATAACTCATTTCCCTGAATGGACATCGAATCCATAACTATCTAATATATAAATACTCGCTTGAAAGATTTGTAATAAATACGAGTATAAATTGTATACAAAATACTATAAAAAAATATTGAATTTCTTTACCTATATTATTCTTACGATTTATTAGTATAAAAGTAACGTTATTATGGTTTAACAACATAGAGTAACAATTTACTTACTGTTTTATTTGCCCCATATAAGGTTACGTTGTAAACTAAGTTACTGGACATCGGTTTTTATCCTTTGTTGATTGTATTAAATAAAATAGGTTTGCTTTTACGTCGTACAATATGAGCATGTCGCGTTATTTTAGTGTACACTTCATAGACAATTATAGAGATATAGGTTAGTGATCAATTTCTTTGTTTTCTTTTTTATCATCACTTCCTCTCATAAATATGTAAAAATGTTCTTTTATTAGAGTAGGCCGATAAAATCTAGTGATAAGACACTGTCCCCCGCTTTCCTTCCGAATTCAAATCACTGCCACAGGTGGCGGATCTCAACGCCGTTTTTATCTACCATAGTGAGGAAATAAAAATAATTCGTTCCCCCGAGTAGGTATCGAACCCACAACCTTTACATTCACTGCCTGCCTGTCCTGCTATGTGCGGGATACAGAGTAAAACTAAAAAAAAAAGTTCCTAACCCACAACCTCGTAACATCAAACTATTACTAGCTATTAATAAAGCAATAAAAATATTCAGCTCGAAAGCGATAAGAATTTATTCATATACATAACTAACGAGGACTGTCCATTAAAATTAAAATTTACATTTTTCTATACATAACATTTTATATTTTATGTGACGTAATACATATGTATGTATGTATGTATGTATGTATGTATGTATGTATGTATGTATGTATGTATGTATGTATGTATGTATGTATGTATGTATGTATGTATGTTTAATCCACGAACAAACTCGATCTCCGCAATGTATAATTTGATTATCTGATTTGAATACTCATTTTATTGTTGTTATATCTGTTGGTTTATATTATTAGAAATTTTAGAAGTGACCTTTCAACGTAACCGAAATGCTCGGATGTGTTTTTGAAAGTAAATGGGAATTCTAGACGTGCCGTTTTGCGTTAGAAATATTTGATTTTTTTTTAATTCATCTTTTTTTAGAAAACGGTGCGACCCAGTGGTGCAGCTCTCACTGTAAACGCGATAGTTGTGTGTTCAATATCCAGTCAGGTGATCAGATATACTCGTAAAATTATTTATATATCAGTCGGAAAGTGGGGAAGGGTGTCTTAACAGAACGTTCTCTCTGCCTACCTATGCAGGAAAAAATACAACCTGTGTTTTTTTAGTTTTGATATAAAATAATATATTTACGATGTATATATACATACATTTCATTCATATAATAATATTATTTTTCATGTAAAAACAAGGTTAATATATTTAGAGATAGGCTATCTACGCCTACGCTACCTCCCTTGGTGTAATAAGGTCCATCAAATAATCTAAATATCAAGGCTTAATCTGATAAAAAATTGGGACATTTTTATATACAACTTAACTAAATGCGTAATTGTGATATAGTAGCTTTATACTTAATTCCTGTACTGCCTATTATTATTTTTAACTTTACGCTGCATCAAAGAAAAAGGAGGACATGGGAACCTAGTGTTAAGACACTACCGATTCCCCACTTTATGTAAATATTTTTTTATATTTTAAATATTTTTTGTCAAATCGCCAAAATTTGTGAACGCGCAAGATGATTTTTTTATAATGATTTTACGTATTATCATGGCAAGGTTTCAGTAAAAAAAATATAATTAACATTTTTTTCCTTTTCTAAAATATTTAGGCAGGCGAAGCAGCGGGTAAAAGCATATATTAAAAACAGATTAGTAAATTTAGAATTTGTCAATAAATATGTCGAAAATAAGGTATGTCTAGGTTTTTATTGTAAAGATCAATAAAATATAATGCATATCTAAAATAAAAATTATAAAAAAAGCTGCTAATGCAATTATTTATTCAAATTTACAAAACAGGGTTATTTAAATATTATTTTTACTCCACCTACATCTCTTGTTATATAAAAAAAAAGTTACAATGACTTTGACATTCTCATATCTATACAGCAAACGACCGGCCAAGAGCGAATCGGACTCGCATACCATTTGTATATATTAAAATATAATATATTTTGTTCATGACATAATTGGTCAATGACATAATTGCATAAAAATGATGTTTTTTTATTTAAATTAACATATTATAAATATAGACGTTAAAAAAGAAAATAAACATTTTACCAAGCGATTTAATAGAACTATTACAACTTACCTACAATTATTTTATTTGTGTATTGTAGGGACACTTATTTTTTTATTATTTTCACGCCTTCTAATGCATAAGAATACTCTGTTAAGACTATCGAAGTAGGATTCGAACATCACGTTTAGATGTTGGCCCACTGAGCCAAGGTGGACTCAATTTGCCTTTTACAAAATCCTAAAAGAAAGTACTTTTTACTAATACTTCTTTCAATAACAAAAAAAAAAACACCAGCATCATCAGTCCACAGTGTAGTTAAATAACAACAAACACAAATTCTATACTACATTCTATTCTATTCTACACAATACTATAAAATACAATTCTATATAAATAATACTATGCATTTATTCCACCTGTCATAAAGGATGCTGCTACTCCGCTTAGATCTCACTTTCGCTATGACGCAACGGCGGCTATTCACGTTTTTGTTCGTTCCAACAATCGTATATACTTCTAAAGGATTTACGTGTATTTTATATATATATATATATATATATATATATATATATATATATATATATATATATATATATATATATATATATATATATATATATATATATATATATATATATATAAACCGATTAAAATGTACCGTATATTTTTATTGAGTGCAAAATTTTCTATGATTAGAATTCTAAGTTAAGAATAACGTGACGGTCGTGGATTCGATTCTCATTGAAGTAATGAAATATTTAATAGGTATTTTCATTTTCTCGTTCTGGTTTCGAGGCAAAGCGCGGCGTTGAGTTCTTCCACTCAGCACGCTATGCCTATAGAAATCAGCGGAAAGTGGGATACGGAAGTGTCTTAATGGGAATGGACATTCTTAACACTGAGTTCCCTCTGCCTACCATGCTATATGAAAATTTTTAGAACCAAAATAAATGGATTTCTTTATATTTTATTATTTTTTGAACTAGTTGAACACGATGGGAATAGGTTAGGTTAGAGAGAGAGGGATATTTTTAGAGATTTTTTTTTATTAGTTAATAGTAATAACATAACATACGCGTTTCATTTCGGTATAAAATGAAAAAGTACGATTCATGAATGTGCAAATTGTCCTTAATGTAACTCACTGATTATAATCATTTATCAAAAATTAACTTAAATTTCTTTAAATTTGGAAAGTCGTGACGCTAGGTTCCCTCTGCCTACCCTGCTGTGAGCTACGTGAAACAGCGTGAAGCTGATTTTTTTACTTGAATTTCAAGTTTGTAACAATGCATAATGTTTTTATCAGAAATACACGTTAAAATATTGAAATCGAATCCGCGACTACTGGAGCATTAAGCCATGCCTGTTTGTTGCATTAATGAGCTTTTAATCTAATTGATACAAAAATCAATTAAAATTTAAAAATCGAAATATTTTTTTTAACGTTTCTCAATCGTTTGTCGGTCTGTATCTTAAATTCCATAATAAACAGAGCATAAAGTATCAGTATGCGATAGACGCTAGTACAGTGCGTTCGACGAGCTATGGCCCTCATGTTAGCTGTAAATGGCTGCACAGATTTCATTTTAAGATTTTTATTATTTTTATTTATGTTCTCCCAGGGTAAACAATGTATTCATAAAAAATAACTTGAAGTCTGCCACGACTCGCCGACCGTACTGTAAGAACTTGTGACGCATCTTAAGACGCCTCACAACGTAATAGATACAATTTCTAACACATATATATCGGATAGGTAAAATCTGCTTTTTAGATCGGTTATGTAAGTGATCTAGATATTGGACATTCGGTACAGTAGTGATGTTCTTATTCGGATTTATAAAATAGATTCCTTTGGAACATTCAAAAATCAAATTTTGGTACTATTGTATTGTATGTTTTTGAAAAGTTTTAAATATAGATATATCTGTTTTAATAGAAATAGTAAATAATATTATAAGCAATAATTAAACAAATATATATTTTTTTATTTTTGTAACATATAATACTGGCTGTATGATTTACTGGCATTGGGCACTGGCAATCGAAATAAAAAAAAGAAAACAAATGGCGGGAGCGTCATATGATTCTTCATATGACGCTCCCGCCATTTCTTTTGCAGACGTTCATTGTTTATAATATTAAATTTTTATAAATTTAAAATGTTCTAAATTTAAAACATTCAAGATTATATTTAATATTAATATGTAAGTTTTAGATTTCAAATTGCATAAATTGGAAGACAAAATTTTGTTATATATTGTTATATATATTTGAGGTTATAATATATAAGTGCTTCTACGACTCATCATTATATGACATCATTTTATTGGTAAGTTTTTCATACATACATCTTAACTTACTTCATAATACTATAATGTCGAATCACATAACGCAGTGGTTTGTATGTTATACGATTATGAGGGCGAAATAGCAGGCAAATGATTTTGCGGTTTTTTAACTATAAAGAAATCAATCCGATATAATTTGATACTAAAAGAATGGACCTTTATAACTTGATACTTATAAAACATATTTTATAATAAAAACATTACATCAAGCGAGAATCGAACCCAAGCCCATTCTATACTGTAGAGTCATATATTTCCAGTTATCGCTTCGATGGCATTCATATAAATATGAATTCCGATCAAAATAATTTTATGCGCTCCCGGAATCATTTTTAAATATTTACAGCAATAACATTTTATTACCATTCCTCACGATATCAACATGGCTGGTATAGTTAAGTTACATACTTTTCATAGTTATAAATTAAAATAAATAGTTTTGGCATATTTTTCACGCGTAACCATAGTCAACACATGAAAAACAATGGAATATGTGTAGTTATAATTTTTTGCTTTAAATTAGCTATTTAACCACTTTTTTTTCAGCTTCACGCTGTATCCCGCATGAAGCCGGGTAGGCAGAGGGAGCTTAGTGTAAAGAAATTTCGCTCCAGACTTACCCCCGTATTCTGGAGGCATTGCATGTTGAATGACGAAATGTAACGCCACCTTTTGCTTTGATACCAGAGCGAAGAAATGAAAATATTTAATATTTCGTTTACTCGAGTGCAAATCGAATCCACAACTTGTTGGGCTTACAGTCACACGCTTGGTCCCCTACAATCCTACAATCTACAGCTTAAAGCTGAAAAGAATAGAAATAAAACAAAACTACGATAAAAATTGTAGGACACATTACGCCACTTGTTATTTTGTACTAAGTACAAATTATAATAGAATTTAAAATGTCAGCTATTACGTTCAGATATATCTGTCTTGACGTGTGAATGTAATTCTAGCTCTTATGAAATGGTAATAAAGCCTATGGATTACATAAATAACCGTTTGTTGTAACGCGATCATAGCCGAGTGTTAGGGCCTCCTGTGTATGCACATTCGTCGAAAATATATATTTTTGTATATTTTGATATTTTGTGTGTATTTTTATTAAAAAAATAGTTTTACGCTGTTTCATGTGAGCTGAAGGAACCTCATGTGAAAATATTTTGTTCCCCGCTTTCCACTCCATTTTCAATTATTAATTGTTGAATAGCGGAACTCAACACCGGTCTTTGTTTGAAAATAATTAATTCCCCTGAGAGAGAATTGAAGTCGTTACAGCTGTGTTTACAGTCAAACAGTATGCCTCTGCGTCCACGATGGCTTCATATTTTCTTCTAGTCTAGCCTTTCTCCTATTCATTTTTTTTTTCTTTTATTTCAATTTGCTAACGGAACACTCTTTTATCCTGGTGGAGTAACTTGCTTCCTTTTAACCCTCATTAGAGACATAAGGCTCGTAGAAGACGTTTCCACTAAGTACTAGTGCCATATCCCTTTGGAGTTTCGCCAGTTCTGCCGAAATATTTATAGTAGTTTTTCAATCAACCCCAGGACTACCTGGAGGTTATATTAATAACGACAACGAATTTTTGATAATGTCAGCTTCAAATCAGCTTCACGCGGTATCCCGCACAAAGCAGGGTAGGCAGAGGGAACCTAGTGTTAAGACACTCCGTTCCCCACTTTCTGCCGATTTCTGGAGGCATTGCGTGTTGAGTGGCAGAACTCAACGCCGCGCTTAACCTCGACACCAGAGCGAAGAAATGGAAATATAAATTTAAGTAAATATTTCATCACCTCGAGTGGGGATCGAACCCACAACCAGTTGGTTTTACAGTCACACCTCGTGCGCCACCACTGGCCTCACTTGATAATGTCCATTGTATAAATATAAATTCCCCGAGCAGAAATTGGAGTCACAACGATCTCATTTAGTCAGACTGTGCCCAAGTTTACCACACAGCCACCAAATAAATATCATATGTATATCAATCAAATCAAAAAAGTAACAAATTTTGACATATAACACATGTGCACTATAATAATAATTTCAATCACCTACATTCGAATATTTGTTAAACTCCATACCACTGCAAAAAGTGCAGCACATACATTAAATTATTTAGGTTAGTTTTTATCATTAAAATATGCAACAAAGTTGCTCTGGTGTGGGAGCCCTTAGCTACAGAAGTGAGTGTTCCAAGGCTGACAAGTATTGCCGCGAATTAGAACCAAAGTGAAACATTCTCTATACGAGTCAAATAATCTATGCGATCTTAATTTGCCGTTTTTTTTAACATTTCATTATAGATCTGTAGTCCAAAATGAACTTTATAATTGATCAATTACGTTCTAATATGAGTTTTAGTGGGTTTTTTAACTGTATGCCCTTATATGGAAGTGGGTTTCCTTGCTGGTGTTTTATATCGGAATTTATTGAACCGTATGATCTATTTGATCGGACCTAGATTGATAACTCAAATGACGCCGACGTTGGCATAGTTGTAGATAAATGTTCTCAATTCTAAAACTTTGTACGTGTCTGTTATACTTAATTAATTAGTTTAAGTCATTTGATTAGAGATACGTAGACGTATACATATTTGGATAAAAATGTTTTCTAGTTGTCGCCATGGGTGTATCTATAGTTATATTTCTATGAGGGCCTGAATTTTGCTTTAAACTGATATGTTCATGAAACGTTTGTTTTTGTTTTTGAGGTCAATTTTTGTTACTACAATTTCTGGGGTAGCCCAAAACTATTCTGGGCACCTCCCACACGGCCTGCCTATTTCTATTCCCTTGGATGACGCCAGCAACAACTTTGTTTGCGTATATGACGAAGTTCGAGAGAGTTCTCTCTTATTTCGTCCCTACACTTTTGTAGCCTACCGTAATGCCAAATTTCGACTTTTAAAGTAGAAGTAGTTTTATCTGCGAGTCACTCTGTAACGGAATGAACGAAAATTTTATACAGATTTACTGGGTACTCTAAAGAACATAGTAACATATAAAGTCATTTCGCCATTTTCCACTCATATTTCGTGTTAGATAACGCTCTTACAATCTCACAACACATCTCCCTATTTTCCGTAAAAATCTCTAAGCAAACATACATTTTCCTTTAAGTAAAAATCGAATTCTTAATTGTCGCATTCAGTCAAGCACACGACGACTTAGCTACTGCGGCGTCATAACAGTATTTACTTATAGTATAATTTAGCAGAAACCTTTTCAAGACGAGGCCGTTCCACGGAGGACAGATTTAGGCAAGGTCAAGGATCACTTTTAATCTAAAAGATGTGGAAAAATGTTTATATTTCATATTAAAATTATCTTCATGTTTAGGAATTTTGAGAAAAATAAAGATTTTTTTCGTTACGCTTTTTGCCTTATATAATGAAATGATAAGAGGAACCTAGTCTTAAAACATTCCACATCCCATTTGTCGCTTATTTTTCTAGATATTGCGAGTTGAGAGGCGGTCCTTAATACCGGGCTTTGGCCACATCATTGGTGGTTGAATTTCCCAGAGAAGAAATCAAACTCACAACCTCCGGTAAGTGAGAAACGAAGCAGTTAAGCACATGGTCTAACTCCCTCTGCCTTCACTGATATGCAGGAGAAAGCATGTTTAAGCAAAAGCTGTTTTTATCAAAATAACAAGTTTCACTTATTCATGATTCATGCTGTAACTCGGGTATAGCAAGTTAGGCAGAGAGAACCTGTTAAACCGAGTGTTAAGACACTCCGTTCCCCATTAAGACACCTTGGTGCGTGCGTTTCTTGTTGCCTGGAGATGAATTTTATTTATTTTAGATGTTTTAAAATATTAAATATTTCACACCTTCGAGATGGAATCGAATCCACAGCCATCGCGTTTACGCGCGCGCCAGTACGGCCTAACAAGTATTTAATCCTTGTTAATAAACAAATGTAAATCTGTTAATATAGGCTATAATTTATGTTTAGTTTTACATATACAAGATACAAGTATATGAATAATATATTCATATAAATGCACATATATGCTATAATTGAAGTAGCATAACACTTCGCCTTGGCATTTTTAACAGAATTATCGTTATCATAATCATATAAATTATACATATTATACATACATGCATCGTTTTAAAATATTTAACATTTTAAGTATTTATGTTGGGGTAGGTAAGTAATTTTATCAATAAAATATAATATATTGAATTGTCTTTAATGTCAGTTCGAATTCCGTATTTTTTTTATTATTTTACCAGTAAATCTAGTTAACAGATGATACTGATTATGTAAGTAGGTGGTAGTAATTAAATCAGGATTTTGATACATAATATTACTATGAGGTCATCGTGGCGCAGTGGCACCACATTTGATTGTAAATGCGATGCTAGTGGGTTCAATACGAAAATCGGAGCAATAAATTCTTTTTTTTCCATGGACCAACATTTTTTTTTCAATCTGGCAATACAAAACGCGGCGTTAAGTATTGCTACTCAATATACAATGTCTGATCAATTTCTGATCAATTTGGGAAGCAAATTGAGGAAGGAATGTCTATCTAGATTTAATTTATAAGTAGTTTTACTAAGTGATGCTATAATATATATATATTTCCAGAAGAATATATATTTTCAGAGACCCCAATCTCACCCTTATTTTATTTACATCAATGAAAAGGCAGTGTTTCTTTTCATTTAAAACGGTTTTCAGGTTGGTATAATGTTAATGAGAAACCTCGACAAATTAACTAATTGATTTCTATTTTAACTTCAAATTCTTATGTAAATATCACTTGTTGATATTTAAAACATATTTTCATTGAAATTCTATTCGTTTTAATGTAGGTACAGTTAGTATGTGAGCTTATGTGACATTTAAAAGGAATAATAACCGACTCTTTAAGAACTTAGTCGGCACCTTATAAGCTTAAGGTCTTATATTTGAAACTATGATCATAAGTTCAAGTTAATGCTTAAATGGTATAAAAGTAGAAAATAATAACTTACTATAAAAACTAAAACAAGAAGAATTGCTATTTAAAGAACAACGTCTCACGCTTTCCCCGAATCTAGTGTTTAGACACTCCGTAGAAGTAGAGATACATATCACTGAATTTCGTGACATTGCGTGTTCAGTTGCGATTTGAAAGAAAAAAGACTAGAATAAAAACCTATAATTTGTTATATTATGGTATATATGTTCCATACTATTTAATATGTAAGTCGACGGCGGCGCTACTCCGCGACGGCTCAATACAGCATAAAGGCTTACAAATTCTTGTTTCTAATCGACAAACTCTTAGATGAGCCGCTTTAAGATTAATTTGGATAAACAGACAAGCCGACTGACATTTCCATATTATATACATAAAATTATATATTTAAATGTGTACAATATACAAAAAGAAGAGTCGGTTTAATTACAAAAATGATATATTTATTTTGAATATACTAAACATTAAAATCAATTAATTAGAGGCTAAATACTTATTTAGAAAACGTATAAAAATTTGAACGCAGCGGGACTCGAACCCGCGCCTCCTAGAAACCGACCAGGCGCTCTGACCACTAAGCCATGCGTTCTCGCCAAGCTACGTCGAAATTTTCTAAGTGTGGAATAACACTTTAAAAATTTTAAAAATAATTAGAGGCTGTCGTTGCACAGCGGCACAGTGTAATTGTAAACATTGCGGGTGTAGGTTGGATTTCCACTCGAGGTAATTCGGTATATTTATTTTATACTTATTTAATCGCTCTGGCTACGAGAGAAAGCGCGTTGTTGAACTCCACCACTCGACATTTAAATCAACGTCAAATGCATAGATTTTTATTCGAAATATAGCCTTTTTTTATTCAAACCGTGATTAAGTTCTAATCACAAACACACAATGTTACGAAAATTCGATGATAAGTAAGGAACGGAGTGTCTTAACACTTGATTTCCTCTGCGTCCCTACCCTACTATCTGCAGGATACAACGTGAAATATAAAAAAAAAACCAAACTGTTTTTCATAACAACTTATACTATTTGCACTGTAACATGGAAAAATTGATATCGTATTAGCTAGTAGATTAACTAATATGTGACCATGTATTAGCAATGGTTTGATAAAGGCTAAAGAAATTTGTCGTTTCTGTGAAAGCGTGACGAGAGGCTATTGTAGAGGATTTCTGTATATTTAAGATGTATGTTGTTTTATAGTGTGGGTTCAATTTTCAATCCAGGGAATATCTGAATTTCTATTTTTTATTATATTATAAATGGCTGTTATGGTGCTGCAGCACAGCTACTGGGTGCAAACGCAGTAAAATAAAATATGGTTGACCGCAAGCTCACCCGATAATTCATAAAGATCTTGTCGGGCTATAAATAACACGAGAAAACGTGGCGTTAAGTTCCGCCTCTCATTACGCAATGGCACGGAATGATTTAAATCTCTCTGGCTACTTTGATATATTCGGGATAGAGCGTGGAGCTTAGAATTTTTTAGAATTATAGCCCATATAGATAATAAAAACAATGTTAGTAGGTATATATTCGTAAAATAATTTAATTTGAAACGACTAAAGCCAGATATAGTTGAATACATCGATTAAATCTTGATTGCGTTAGTTACACGTGGCCGTTGGTCGCGCCACGGTTTTTAGCTGTTTAGGTAATATAAGCGATTACGTTTTAGCTGATATTGATTTTATTATTTGTGTATTCAATTAACTTTACCTATTAAATTTATTGTTTTTGAATATTTCTTTTATGAACTTTGATTCCTTTTAGATTGCGTATGAGGAATATTTTAACTTTTCCGGTCTAATTAGACTAAAATGCGGCGTTAGGTTCGGCGTAACATTTAAAATAAATTAACAATCAGCTATCCCGCACACAGCCGGGTAGGCAGAGGGAATCTAGTGTTAAGACAATCCGTTTCCCTCTTTCCGCTTTCCAAGTTCTGGATTCATTACCTTTTGAGTGGCGGACACCAGTGCGAAGAATTGAAAATAAATATTTCATTTCCTCGAGTGGGGATACAATCCACAACCAGTCGATTTTACAGTCACACTGTGATCCTGCGCCACGACTGGCCTTAACATATAATGTCTGCCGCAACTGAGTGATGTTCCTCCTTGCTATTTGCGTTAATTGTGTAAGAATATGTTTTTATTTAACTAACTTAACTTAGCTTCACGCTTTATCCTTAGCGGGGTAGTTAGAGAGAACGGAGCGCCAAACGCTACGGTCTCTACATACCTCTTTCGCCTCGTCCACTGTCATCAACCTCTTCATACATGCCCTCCGGGGGGTGCTCATGCTTTTTACGTGACCTTCCTCCAGTATCTTTGATACTGTGTTTTCGAAGGTCAACCGAGGTCTCTCCCTATCTCTCTTATATTTAATAAGCTTCCGTATGTATATATGTCTTACTTTTATTGGTATTTACTATTTAGTTCGTTAAGTTTCAAACTCAACGTCATGTTTTGTCTTGTTACAAGATCTAGAAAAATTAAAGTTACTCCCGAGTGGGGATTGAAACTAGGAACACACTGAGACAACCTATTCGTCATAACCGCATTTAAACGTTAATAGACAACTCTGTGTACGGCTGTTATTGAATCTCCAAAGTATGGACCAGAGATGATTATTACATATTATAACTTAAATGAATACACCCACTACTACAGAATAAGTAATTAAGGTATATAAAGATATTTGCAACTAATAACTAAGTATTAAGTTGATTGCAAGATGGCTAGATGTACAGCGTATCATTTTGTCTGTATGTATTTAATGACTTTCATATATTAAAATTTAAATTGTAAGCAATTAAGCTATTTCCTTTTGACTATGTACTGTATTATTTGTAATGATCAGAGATGTATTATTTCATAGAGGCCAGTCGTGGCGCAAGGACACTGGCTGTGGGTTCGATACCCATTCGAGGAAATTAAATATTTATTTCACTTTATTTTTTCATTTCTTCGTTGTGGTGTCGAGGTAGAGCGCAGCGTTTGAGTTCCATTCCATTGCATGTTTCACACATTATCGTGAAACTGATTTGGTTTTTGTTTATTTATAATGACGTGGTGTTCGATTGCGACTGTAAACGAGATAGGTTGTGACTCCAGAAAATGAAATATTTAATATTTTTCGTTCTGGTTGCGTTTCACCACTCAACACGCAATACCTTAAGAATTTGGCGCAAAATTGGGAACGCAGTGTTCTTGTTTAACCTGCTATGTGCGAGATACAGCGTAAAGCTAGAAAAAATAAAAAGTATTTTTTATGATCCCTAAGTAGGTTTTACAGGTAGATTACGATGAAACTATGGTATGATTTATTTATATATAAAAATATATATAAATTCGTTTAAATATCGTCTTTTATTCCACTATCTCAGAGTGCCGCGTTTAAATCTGCCGCCGAATTCAAACTAAATTAATAAAATATTATATTTTTCCAATTTAATTGTGGATAAGAAATATATTTTAATGTTATATTTTTTGTCTATGATAATTGTGTTTGTAAAATGACTGCTGATTAAATACATATAGTGAAATTTGCTTTACCGTGATGCGTGTATAATCGACACGTGAATGATACGGTATGCCTTTAAGTATAACACATGTTTTAATAGCGAAAAAATGTATTATCTCTAATATTAAGAAAAAAATGATTTCTGTCTGTGTATATAAAAATATTTTGATCTTTTCCTTACATATTATAGTATATTATAATTTCTGCTTTAGAGGCCGGTTGTAGCACAGTTCGCTCTGTTAACGTGTCGTGGCACGGCGTTAAGTCCCGATGCTCAACGAGCAATGCATCCAGAATTCTGCAGAAAGTGGGGAACGGTAGTGTCTTAAAGAAAACGAAATGTCTTAATACCAGGTTCCCCGATTTTCGAGACATACCGTGTTAAGTAGCGTAACTGAAGGCAGATGTTTTTGAACGCAGTAAATGCGCACAATCCATCCTTTGCACTGGGAATCAAACCGCCAACCCTACACGTATACAATGGGACGCTGACGTTGCGACACGACGGCTTAGTATTTTTTTGTTCAAGCTTAACAAACATAAACATTTTCCTGATCATAAATTACAATATATTAGCGAATATTACAAATTTCCTATCTTGAACGTCGCATAATCTGTTGGCTGTTTGAAACTTTTCAAAGCGGATCAGTGTATTATGGAGCCGATAATCTCGGAAAACTCCACATTGTCTCTACTAGCGTGTAAATTGTGTATGAAAAATATATTGTAAAGCTTCAGCTTTACTTTTGTGTAAGTTGCTTCGTAATTTTTTTTTCATGTCTTTGATTTCTTTTAGATTCCAGCTAAAGTGCTGTATATATCTAAAGAAGGATAGGCAGGGGGATCGTAGTGTTAAAACACTCCGTTCCCCACTTTCCGCAAAATTTTCGAGGTATTGCGTGTTAAGTGACAGACGATTTTGTTTTGATATCAAAGCAAGGAAATGAAACTAGTCCATTCAGATGTTGCGCTGGTATTTAATGAGAAGAAATAACTTAGCACTCCTTAGCAATAACTGTAGGTTTAAGGGATACAATGGCATATTTTTTTGTGCACCATTTAAAATATAAGTTATTTAAACTATTAATACTAATTTAACTGAACGTATGGCTTAAATTTTAGCGGGTTTTTTTTAAATTGGCGCGGGTTCAAATCCCAGTACGTTAAAATTTCCATATGTTTTCTAAAAAGTATTTTTCTTTCCTAAGTGTGGAATGACACTTTAAAAATGTAATAGTGTAAAAGTTAACTATATCAAATATTTTAAATCAATTTTAAATAATATGGTTTTTACAGTGTATTAATATATTCGTTCTGCTCACATTGATTTTGTTTAATATTATTAAAATAGTTATACTATTATTACTTAGCTGGTTGTTGTCGTTATGGTGCTATGAATTAATTTTTAAGTAAGAATGCAATGAACGTATTATAAATTCAATTTCACTTGAGAAAGTATTATATTTTTACTTAAATGGACCGACGCTGATCTATATTCCGCAACCACGCTTTGTTTAGTTATATCTCTTAACTAGTGGGCGCGCGCAGCTTCGCCCGCTAATTTGCACCCTTTGGGAGTGAATTCTAAAAAAGCATGAAACACGTGTTCATTGAAACATTTTTAAGAGTCTGAATTTCAAATTTTATAAAAATCGGTGACGATTTAATTTTTTTCCATACAAACTTTCAACTCCTATTTCATTCTTTTAGGGTTAAAATTTTTCAAAATCCCTTCTTAGTGGATGTCCAGATTATGAAAATAAACATCTGTCCAAATTTCACGTTTCTACCATCACCAGTTACGGCTGTGCGTGCGTCTTACCTCAATCAGTCAGGCACATGTCCTTTTATATATTAATATAGAACTAGCGACCCGCTCGCGGCTTCGCCCGCTTAAACCACAAAATTATTTAATTAACACACTGAATTATGTTCGTGTTTTGATATACCTATAATGTATGTTTGCAACGCAATGAAGATTTTTAATGACAAATTTATTAAAACTTTAGGTCGCATTTTCGTACCTCCCATGAGAATCTTCACTTGAATTTTTGAAATAAAAACACAACTTATCGATACTTACAATAAAATCCTAACTC
>JAATLQ010034829.1:0-24938 GCA_013421005.1 Heliconius erato x Heliconius himera | reverse complement strand
ACTATTTTGTACAAGATCGGTTAAAGGTTAGATACCTCAATGTTCAAGTCTATATTCCCTTAGAGCACAAAAAATCTATCTTCTAAATCATCGCAATCAAATGACGATGAAATATGAGGGTTTATGCTTCGTTTTTTGTCGCATTTTCTATCATAACTATAGGATAATTCCCGTTGATATACAATTACGAAATTTGTTAAGAAGTTAAAATTTACGGCACGTATAAAGGAAAATTCCAATATTATTTTTCAAAAATTGAATATTAATTTAATATTGTATTTGTGTCATAGAAAAAAACCATTAGGTACAAATTTTAATCTGTACTTAATTTAATACAAAATGACAACTTAATTAGTTATTCTTTTGGTGCTTATGGTGTATATATTCATGAAACTGATATGAAACTCTCGGGGCATGAGTATGACTTGAACTTGACCGAAAATGTTGATTATTTTATAGATTATATAAAAATGCCTAAAAACGTGCTTTCTATGTATATTCTGTATACCAATTATATATTTAACTAATAATATATGTTACCAATTTAAAAACTATACAGGAGCTAATATAAGTTATTTTACAAAAAATATCGTGAGTACTTATCCAAATCAATTAATTAATAATTAAGGCTGTTTGTAATATCTATATTTCTTAAATGAATAATCATGTAATTCAAGCGGGCAAAGCCGCGAGCAGGCCGCTAGTCCCTAATAAAAATGCAATAATGTAACCCAAGGTGTGAAGAATTTGTTCTTACAAATTCTATCATCGCGTGCGCTGCGAAAACTATAGATGATAGAACAAAACAATGTTCTACAGCGATATCATATGTCCAACTATTGTAGTTATGACAATGTAAGTACTTTTTTATATTTTATAAGTTGATAAAAGTGCCGATAATAATCAAACCATATTATATATACCTCTACATTAATCCTTACGCCATTAAATGCTATTTTATTAAAGATACCTTCAATACGTGTAAAATACTTTTGAAATTAATAAAATCGGACATTCTATTCAAAAGATACAACGAATTCAAAAATAACAATCTAAAGAAAATCACGTAATAATAAAAATGCGGAGTGTGTGGCCTCGTGCACTGTAGCGGCGTGACTCTGGGGATGGGAGGGGAGGTGCATCGATATCAATAAAATTATTAAGACAATCGATTAGATTTTTTGTTTCATTATTTGAAAATATATAAATAGGCCCCGAAACTACGGGAATGATTTGGAAAATTATTTTGCAATTAGACGATTAATGATTATGCCACAATAACTAATTTTCAACGATAAATATGCAAGCTAACTAGAACAGTGCCTCCATCGCAGTACAGAGGGGAATTCTAAAAAATATATGTATTACTGTGAAAGAATAAAAAGAGTGTTTAATTCCTCTATAGATATATTGTTTTATATCTATAGAGAATCTTTGCATACAAAGGTATCCCATAGTATATCTATTTTTTTCAATTATTATTACCAATACAGTATCGATACTAATGTGGTATCTATATATTTATATATATTTAATATTTTTTCGCCCTCTAGAGTCTTTCAGGTGGAAAACATAGACATTTTTTAATTTGAGAAAATATTTTATTAATTATAAAAATCTTGGTACTTTTTATAATTCTAATAGAATTAAACAACTTTTTAAAATGTTCTTTTTTTGCGTGCGTTGTAATAACTATTAGGAGCTATTAAACAAAAAAATACATTCTCATTTATATAAATATGTTGTATGTTATTATAGTATAATATATAAGATATTATATGTTATTTTAATTTTTATCTTAAAATAAATAAATGTATTTTGATCAAATTAATTTTCTTAAAAAAGTGCCCAAAAAAGCTATCATTTCTCTATGAGGATATAAAAAAATAGTTATAAACGACGTACATGACAAATGTTACAATAAAAAGTAAATAAGAACGCTTCGCTCCTTAAATCGCTTAAGTCGTTTCTGAGATAAGCGTCGATAAACAGAAAAACCAACAAACAGACAAAATTCACAAATTTAAGCGGGCGAAGCCGCGAGGTGGTCGCTAGTATATAATAAATAGATTTGAACCGGTAAACTTATTTGACTAAGTAGGTATATGATAATTATTTATTGTCAACAATTTGTAAAAACAAATCCTCAAAGCGAGCTTGTCACTTTGTTTAAATTATTTATATAATAATAAATAAACATTTACTGAAAGGCAAAAAGCAAAATGTTTATGAATCAACCTTAATGTAGAAATTTTATAACATAAAAAATAATAAGAAGAAATAGGATAGGAACGGACTGAACGCATTTTCTATGGCCACAGGAAAAGGCGGCTAGTCCGTCTAAATTAAGCTTGACAGATTATAAAAATAAAAAAAAACCTTTACACAAACTTACTACTCTTTGCTGTCTTAACCGTAGAAACTCTTTACTTTACCAGAGCAAAAATATTATTAATATTATTATTTATTTCTCCAAGTCGGAATCGTACACACATATCACATTTATAATCGCGCGCTTGTACCCCTGCGCCACGACTGGCCTCACTTATTAAATGTCTATGAATAACGCATTTAGTTATATGAAAGAATGTTTATTTAATACATAACCATAAGCAGTATATTAATATAGTTTATAAACGACGTACAATACCTATATTCAAATACTAGAGGACGCGCGCGGCTTCACCCGCTTATTAGGAGGGAATCCAAAAAAAACCACGAAACACGTGTTCAATAAAATATTTTTAACAGTCTGAATTTATTTTTTTATAAAACTCAGTGGCAATTTAAAGATTTTTCCATATAAACTTTCAACCCCTTATTTGAACCCTTATGGGGTGAATTCTTCAAAACCATGAAACACGTATTCAATGAAATATTTTTAAGAGTGTGAATTTAAAATTTTATAAAAGTCGGTGCAGATTAAATTTTTTTTCCATACAAAGTTTCAACCGCTATTTCATCCCTTTAGGGTTAAAATTTTTCAAATTCCCTTCTTAGTAGGTGTCCAGAATATGAAAATAAACATCTGCCCAAATTTCACGTTTCTACCATCAGCAGTTACGGCTCTGCGTGCGCCTTACCTCAGTCAGTCAGCACAAGTCCTTTTATATATATAGTATGTTTCATGTTTCGTACCAGTTTCAAGAATGGAAATACACCAAAAGAATAACTTATTAAAGTTGTCATATTGTATCAAATTAAGTACAGATTAAAATTTGTACAGATTTAAATTTCACCTAACATATAATTATATTAATCGAAAACGATGTTGTGCTAAAGTATTAAAATGATTAATATTCGTCCCGTCGTAATTAGTGTTTAACTCCACAGAACGTTTTTTGCGTTTTTAAGATTCGTTAGTACCTACTATTAGTTGTCAATAGATAGCGTTACTTGTATCGATTTTTTACTATCTCAAATATAAACTTCTTGAAAACTTAAATACTTATATCTTTGACTTAGAGTGAAGCGATTACAATGAAATAAACACTAAAAGCTACTTTGATTTATTTGTAATTTTTATGTATAAAAGTTACTTAAATTTATTGTGTACTTTTTACGTGATACGTGTTTTTACATAAACAGATAAACAGACAAACAGATAAACAGACAAAAATTCCAAAAATGTTGGAAATGGATTCTGTTAATTATCCTTTAACACCCTGGCAATTTTTTTTTTAAATATTTTCAATGTACAGAAACAACTTTTCTACAGATTTATTATAAGTATAGATATAGATTACTGTTGTTTGCACGTGCATTGAATATTTATAATACAAAGTTACTATATACTGACATCGATGACGAATGAACTGTATTTTTATGATAATGCTAAGATTCACATTCACGCTGTATCCCGCACATAGAAGGGTAGACAGAGAGAACCTGGAAACCTAGTTTTGTGATATTTCCGTTCTCCACTTTCCGACAAATTCAGCATAGCGTTGGGTGTTGCCTCGTTACCAGAAAGTGGAAATTAAAATATTAAATATTTCAATCCCTCCTAGTTGGATTCTACCTCACAACCGTCGCGTTTAAAGTCGCACTCTTGTGGCTCTGTTCCGCGACGGCCTTTACATATATCAAATATAAAAAATGTACATAATACATCTCTATATTATATGAAGAGGCTTGTCTTACATACAGACATGCCTGTACTGAAAATAAATATCCAAGATTTAAAAAGTTTAAAGTATACTTATAACTACTTAAAAAGTAACAATTAATTTAAAATGACAATAGATTGAATGACAATACATTTACGGAAGTTTACTATGTAAATTATGCATAGACAATGCTGCTATTAAATACTCATTAAGATTGTAATCGCAATTGGTTAATAATATTTATTACGTTTTATAATTTATAAATACAAATATGGCATGAGGATATAAAGCGCTCTCAACTTTGAGATCGATCTTGAGTGCGATCTCAGAGTTGAGAACAGTTCATTAATACGGGCCCAAGATTTTTTTTTTCGTCTAAACATAGCTATGATTGTATGTAACTTATATTGCTAGTAATATCTAAAGATAAACGTAAGTATAAAATATTACAATACGGACAAAAAAAACAATACATAAAAAAATAACACATTTACTGAAACTTAACGTGGAAGTTACGCAAGTTATGGTAGGCAGATGGTTACTGTTAAGACACTCCGTTCTTATTAAGACATTTCGATTCCCTATTGTCCATATGTATTTATTACTATACCTTCGACTAGCCAAAACCATAAATTCTGGCATTTCTTTTTTTCATGATGAAATATTAATTATATATTCACGATAATAATCAACTGGTTTGTGTGTCACGCAAAAAATCAATTCGGCTCAATTTACTACACCTAGGATGACTTCATGTTATTTTTTTCAGTTTCATGTATTTTTTTTCAACTTCTTCATCTATATGAAGAAATAAAAATATTGATAAATAAAAATTAATTTCATCGAGTGGGATCGAACCTACAACTGCCGCGTTACGGTCACACGCTTGTTAAAATAGGTACTTTAAAAGATTAATTTACATGGTTTTTGTGTAGGAAGCCTTGACGGCAATTAAGTCTCTACATATTTTAAAAACATTTAAGATTCATTAAGTAACTAGCTTTAAATAATAATTCTTTGTAACATTACAATACTTATAATATAATGAAAAATATTATAATAAATTGAGGCCAGTCGTGGCGCAGCGGCACAAAGTGTGACTGTAAAACCGACTGGTTGTGGGTTCGATCCCCATTCGGGGAGATGAAATATTTACTTAAATTTATATTTCCATTTCTTCGCTCTGGTATCAAGGCAAAGCGCGGCGTTGAGTTCTGCCAATTAATACGTAATGCCTCCAGAATTCGACAGGAAGTGGGGAACGGAGTGTCTTACGCTAGGTTCCCTCTGCCTATCCTGCTGTGTGCGGGATATAGCGCGAAGCTAGTAAATCGTAACCAAAAAAAAAAATAATATAAAAAACAAAAATCCGACTGTGTAAAACTGTGAACTAGTTCATTAGGATTAACAGTCAGGATCTATTCTTTAACCAATTAAATCTTTAAGAAAAACTTGTAAAATTAAAATTGGTTGAAGAAAAGGTCCTGACGCTTCATCCTAATGAACTACTCTGCGCTTCCTATGCTTTTTTGTTGTATACAGTCGGACTTTTTATTTTTTTAAATATTTATTTACAGAGAAATAGTATATTAATCGCAAATCATCAGATCGTAAATTATTTTTACTCACTTCATCATCATGCTGAGATAAATGGAGAAAAATAAAATTAAACTTCCAAATAATATAGTAAATAAATACTCCAAAAAGTAAAACATAATAAATACCAATACTGTTGAATCATTACAGATTATATTATCTTTCATTTATATTTTTTCCTAATAATTTTTATTTAAATAAACAAAATTGCTATTGCAAAATAATAGTAAAAAAGAAACTTACTTTCGTAATATTTTATTGATACACAACTTTCACTTTTAATACGGCAACACTATACCGACTCTCGCGTGCCTCGAACTATGAATGCAGAGTTGAGTTGAGAATCAAGATCATCTACTACAAGATATAGCGTTTACAACGACACTTGTTCTATTGCTTTACTTGGTTTTTTTTTAAATAAATTTAGAAGAATTTAAAAGTCGGGTTTTTGTTGTTAAAAAATATTTTTCAGATTATATATACTGAACTTAATTTTAACACGCTGCATACATTGTATAATAAAATGAATTATAAAGTATTAAAGAGGTTGTCGTGGCGAACTGGTATTGTTGTGGGTTCCATTCCCACTCAGGGTATTGAAATGTTTATTAATAATAATAATATTCTTTATTGTACACCCATAAAGAAGACAACAATAAAATAGGTAACAAAAATGGAAATGTACAAGAGGCGACCTTGTCACTCAAACAGCAATCTTTCCAGGGAACCTTATGGAAAAGGAGGAAAAGGCTTGGGAGTGTAAACAATAATTATAGTAAATTAATACAGCAAACAACATACATGCATTAAATATATATAAATATAACTTAATTTATCAAAAGATATTTATATAAATAACTAATTAACCATACAAATTTTACACATGCATATATACAGATATACTTACACACATATATACATACATATAGATCAATATAATACATATTGTATAAGTATTGGTGGCAATATAAGCATTTACAAGAAATTTAGAGGGCGTGGAAATGTTAGAAACGAAGTAAAACGCGGCGTTGAGTTCCTCAACACGTAATGCCTCGAGAATTGGGCGGTAAGTGGGGAACAGAGTGTCTTAATTCTAGATTTGCAGGTTAACTCTACTACTACCTACTCTGGTATGTGCGTGACACAGCGTGGAGCAATTTTATGATTATTTAGTCAGACAGAGAATTTGTATGTTTAGTGAACACCATATATTTCTACATTTTTTTTTCATGACATGCCTTTATTTATATTCTGAAAAAAAAAACGTTTAAGATTTTTGTTCGAATTTTAAACTAAATTACAATAACATAAACTCGTTAAAATATCAAACTTGATAACCTTCAAAATATCAAATAACTTCATGTTCATGGTAATGTGTAGATCAATACATTGAATTACTTTATTAGGAATATTTATGTCAGAAGGAGTTAAAAAGTTGATTTAAAGTTTTAATAACAAAATAGTTTAAAAAAAAATAGCATGTTTCAAAGTTTATTTTCTGGTTGTATTTAGTTTCATCACAGCCTTAAATTAATATAAAAAAATATATAATGAGGCCAGTCGTGGCGCAGCGACACGAGGTGTGACTGTAAAACCGACTAGTTGTGGGTTCGATCCGCAGTGTGCGGGATACAGCATGAAGCTGTTTTTTTTTTAAATATATAATGAAATGCCAATAGTGGCGGAGGGGCACAAACGTGCGACTTTAAACGCGACAGGTTGTGGGTTCGATTCCCACACGAGGAAATTAAATATTTAATATATTTATTTGAAATAAAATATTTAATAGTTCTATTTCCCCGTTTCGTCTTAACACTAGACTTCCTGCTGTGTAAAGCGTGAAGCTAAAAAAGGTTGACTTTAAATATTTATTTTATTTGATTTATTTTTTCAGATTTACCATTGGTAATTACATAAATTTTACAATAATATTTTTTAATTTAGAATTATTAGGCATTTCTTATCACTGAATGTATTACCTTTTAAGGTGAATACCGCATACAACATTGGAGATTCATATACAAAAGTTTTTATGTTAATTATTGTACATAAAGTTTAATTACATAAATTTAAAAAGGACAAGTTACTCTAATTATAATTTTGCTAAAAAAATAACGTTTCTGAGAAATCTAAGCCAAGAGTCTCTAAATGTATTTAAGGCGCATTCCACTTTTAAAAATCTTAAAAAGAGTATATTTACCTACACACTATAATCAGTTTTTCGCCTCTCCTATAATAATGTTTTTTTGAGTTAACTCTGTTTAAATCGTGACGTGATATGTGATTTAGATATATTACATGTAATTAAAGAAGAAAATTAATTTTAAAACGCTATTATTGTAGGCCTACTTGTACGAAAAATCTCAAAAAAACTGAATTTGATCCACCTTTAATAGTTATGTCGTCACGAAACTCATTTTTTAAGCAATTGAATACACTTAATTCTTATTACGAAAATTATGAAAATGCAACCCTAAGGTTTTAATAATTTTCGTCATTGTCATTAGAAATTTTAAGTGCACTGCAAACATACATTATGCTTATACTAAAAAACGAACGTAAATCAGTGTATTAAATTAGTTATTGAGTAGCTTAAGCCGGCGAAACCGTGAGGGGTTGTTAGTAATAAGGACTAGTCGTGGTTTCCACTGAAGATTTAAGCTACAGAACATTCTATGATAACCTGTCGGTTTTAGTTTTTTTTAAACTACTTATATATATTTTTTTATAGATCTTTTATCTGTCTGTCTGTCGATATGTATGTCTATATTTTTCTCTGAAAGTAATGAACCGATTTACTTAAAAGTTTCACCAATTGCTTTGTTTTAACTCAACTTAACTACTAAAGTTTTGTTCATCAAAATCGGTTCATTAAAAAAAAAACTAATCGTCATTTGAATGAACTCAATTCATTAGTTTGCCTGCGTACTAACGTTCACAATAGCAATATAGCAATCGCGCTGGTAAGATTCCTGGTTAAAGAATGACATTCGAAACGTCTTGGTTATATGACTATTGATAAAAATATATATTTTTGAAGCACTATTATACAATATTTTATACAATAAAGTAAACAAAATTGAATTGTTAGTGGAGATTACCTTCATAAATCATAACAGTTAAGTTTAAGTCGTAATTAAGTCAACATAGAGATAGAGAACGAGTTGATCTTCAGAGAAATATCAAGTAAATACATAGATTTTTTGGTTCGTTCGTTTGTTTGAAATAAATCTATATAAAATCCTTTCTGCGTGTACACTGTAATAATTACATATTTACCAATTGTACATTTAGCTAATAATATATGTAACTAATGTAAAAACTGTACAGAGTTAATATGCAATTATTACAGTTATTTTACAAAGAATACTATGAATTAATCAAAAAATAATTAATCATTAATTTAACATTTATGGCTTCTGAAGCAGTATATTACATCAGCACATTTAACATAGTTTTTTAAAATATGTTTTTAAAATATGTTTTTAAAAAACTATTTTAAATGTGTAAAAACTATGTTAAACATAGATAAAAAGAATGTAATGTTACAAAAATATATACATATAATAAATAATTAGCTTTATGTATATTTTATGAATATCAAATATCAACATTGGTCTGAATTAAAGTAATAAAAAAAACATATTAGAAGTCATTTTAGTTGTCAATCAATTCTGCTTATTAAATCAATGACCATGTAGTTTAAGCGGGCGAAGCCGCTGGCGAGCCGCTAGTGAGTCATATTTGTGCTCTTATCTTGTACACGTGAAGTAACTCACACTACAAACAGTAAAAATCATGACTCACTTCATACAAAAACAAGACATTCAAAATACATATCGTAAAATGTTTTTTTAAATAAATTAATTTGACACTATTTTTAGGCCTCCCAACCTGATTTGGCTACTTTTATAATATTATGAGAATGATTTTTAATTTAATTTTTACTCTCAAAATTTAATATCCGCCTGGGAAGGCAAGTATAATTTCTTTGCTCGTCTCTTTCTTTCTTCCCAAGCGAGCAGTATATCAATTTGTTTTTTGATTTCATAATGTCGCCATCAATTCCCGTGGGTAACGCTTCACAGTTTTTACATATTATTGCGATTTTCTTAGTGCTATCATTCAATAGACTAGCCCGACAAAGCGAAATCACGATATACTTGTGACTTTGTAGCCTAGCCTATGTAGCCTGCAGAAACTTATGCCCTTTCTGAGCTGGCAGGTTAAAGAGTATATTCATATTATATTTTGTATATCCATTATATTATAAATTCGAAATTAACTCTGTCTGTCTGAGTAGCCCAAATTAGGCCCAAACCGCTGATTTTATTGTGCTAAAATTTCATACAGAAATACTTGAGGGTTTGGGACGGTTATAGGATATTTTTTTCTCATATTTGCAATATTATCGATACATATTAATATATTAAATATATTTTCCACTTTGACATGCAATTTATTCTGCCATGTTATTTCAACCGTCGTTAAGCAACCGTTGCTAAGCAACACGGAATTTTGTTGCCTAAAGAAAACGTCCCCCAAAATGAGCTTCCTGAACGCTTACATGGCGTGCGTTGACTCAACCTTATGAGACACGTAAAAACAATGTTTTACAAACATATTGTTCTTTAAAACATCTTTTAAAAAGTTCACGATGGTATAAGTTTATCTCTAAAGGTTGGACTATATTAATTATTTAATATATTTGATTAAATTTTAATTTATCGGCTTATTGTTAATTTATTTTCTATAATTTGGTATTCATCCTTATCAAAATAAATACAATAGTCACCTTTAGCATTTCATCTAGATTGAAATTATAGTTTGCTTGTATTATAACATTCTAATAAATAATTAAGGAGATATCACTGATTCAAAATGAGCTAGCCTACGAGCCGCACGGTATGACCGACACGAACGGGCAGACGACGTTGACGGTTTTGTAAATTTTCAAACATTTTTGATCTACTGTTAATTTTTATGTGGTTATGATTAATTCATATTTTTCTTTAGTTCTCTTCACTTATTCGAGTATTAGATTAGTAAGATTTTTTTAAATTTCTTGGTGCGGTGTAAGTTTTGGCCCTGCGCGGCACGATGATAATATTGATAATATAGCTGGTTTTATTTAGTTTTTTTTAATTAATATTTTTCTTTACTTACGTTTACTTATTATTTTTGTTTATTTTAATAAGTTAGATATTTTTTCTAATATTAAGAATTGCCTTTAGTTACTTTTACTTATTCATTTCAATTACTTAGATATTATTTCTAATAATAAGATTTTTCTCTTCTTATTATTCTTCATTGGATTCTTTTGATTATTTAGGCTTATATTCGTTTTTAAACATTTTTAAAGTGTTATTCCACACTTAGGAAAGAAAAATACTTATTTAGAAAACGTATAAAAATTTTGAACGCAGCGGAACTCGAACCCGCGCCTCCTGGAAACCGACCAGGCGCTCTGACCACTAAGCCATGCGTTCTCGCCAAGCTACGTCGAAATTTTTATACGCTTGTTACAACTTATTTATGTTGTTAGCATCGTACTAATCGTACTGAAAATAATTTCATAAATATGTTTAATAAATATTCGTATAGTTCAAGCGGGCGAAGCCGCACGTGTCGGATAGTTATAATATAAGATATTATATGTTATTTTAATTTTTATCTTAAACTAAATAAATGTATTTTGATCAAATTCTAATCTCTAATAATAAGTCAGTTATTTAATCATTACACCATTCATACATGATGAATGTTACAATAAAAAGTAAATAAAAAGAATTAAACCGATTTTACCGCCCTCGCACCGCGCTCGCATCTTCGCTCCTTTAATCGGTTAAGTCGTTCCTAAGATAAGCGTCGACAAACAGAAAAACCAACAAACAGACAAAAATTTAAATATCATTGTTTCTCGTTCTATTACTTTGTTAAATGCCCCCAATAATAATTTTTGATAATTTTAATCAAAATCGAAAATGCCACCCTATGGTTTTAGTAATTTTCACTTTAGAAATCTTAAGTGCGTGTATGTATGCTGCAAGCATACATTATTTATTAAAACAGGAACGTAATTCTCTGTATTTAAACAAACAAATTTATTCGGTCGAAACCGCGAGCTGGTCGCTGGTATTTATATATTTTTAATAAATATTATTATTATTTTATATTTTCTTAGACATATATTTTGTGTATTATTTATATTATATTTTTATAATCATGTCTAATTGTAGTGACTGTTGTTTTATGTACGTCGTCATTGGGCTTATCAAGTACACCTGTATTTTCCACAGTGTATCAACTGCTCCCCAAAGAGTCGCCATTGATTCTTGGTTTTCAGATTTTTTAAAAAACTTTAATGTTCTTTATATCAATAATTATCCAGTTCGTTATCTTGATATGCTTGCTACAATAGAACCCAGTAACAACCATGCTATCCTATTATCAGTAACTTAGTTAAAGTGTTGTTTGCCTAACTTGGACTTCAACCAAAAATAATAATTGAATACAGTAATAAATATGAGTCCTTCAAAAACACAGTATCAAAGATATTGGAGGAAGGTAATGAAAAGCATGAAGCTTTTTCATGAAGTGTTGATTGTGAATAATAAAAAATCTACTCACGGTTTACACTGAGTATATTCAACACCACTTTAAAGTACATATAGTTTGGACATAAATAGTAAATCACGACACAGTTTATACAAAAGTCAACCACAAACAAATATATAAAAGAGAACACAAAAATTACAATAATATTAATTACAAGCATCGACTGTTATATGTAAAATATGCCGTCGACAAGAGGGTAGGCGTAAATGTTAGACCGGAACACCTTACCGGTTCGGTCGAGGGCAGCGAGCGCTTTCATATAAATAAACTAAATACTATAAAATACATAAATACTATAAACTACTTACTATAAAATACATAAATTAAATTAAATGTATGTTTGTATATAAGTGATAAATAAATAAATTACAATATTGAAATATATAAATAACACATATTAAATAAACTATAAACGTAAATATATCTTTGAAAAACGGCGCATATTTCGTAATAAAATATTAGTCATTGAGATCATGTATGCTAATTATGGATTTGTTGTTATTATTTTTTTTTTCTTTTGACCCTGTGCATAATTGCTAATAACTTTTATTTTTTTATATGACTTTACATATATATTTCATAAAATATTTATATTGTAAGTGTATAACTGGCATGCCGTCAATACCTGTAATTACGACTGCACTTTTTATTTTGTATTATGTTTTGTACTCCGTATTTTTAATTTTGTGTAAGCTGTGCTGGTGTTCTAAAAATAAAATAAAATAAAAATAAAATGAACTACGTTAACTTAGATGCTGGATTTTTTATGCTTCAAGGACTTTCTGTTAATTTCAGCTTGGAGGAGGTAGTGGAGGTATCCACTTCATTTTGAAATAAATGTTCTGGACAGACGCGATTAATCGGGTTAAACTGTTTCATTTTAAATGGATAAAAATCCTAAACATCAAAGTTAAAATTAACAATCCAACTTAAAATTAAATATAGGGTCAATTTTCCTTATAGAAGGGTTTAATTTATTCCATTTGAGGTACGGAATCCTAAAAATTATTTAAATATATTTTTTTACTCTGAGTGGATATCAATTCATTACAATCGCAATTAAAGTCAAATGGTGTTTGCGTCACTAAATATTCAACTTTTTTTATTTGTCATTTAAATTTTCCTACTATCTTGAACAACGTTTGCTAAGGTGACATTTTATTATCTCTAAATATAATAAAACAGTAAAAATATTTTGTCTGTACATTTAGTAATTTTGACTGAAATGGATAGAGGGACACTTAAAAAAGAATAATAGAAAGCAAAAATATATTTTTTTAATTTCTTGTCTGTCTGTATGTATGATCACGCTAATCTCCTAAAGTACTGAACCGATTTACATAAAACTTTCACCAGTTGCTTTGTTCCAACTAGCATAACATTTAAAGTTTGTTTTATCAAAATTGGTTCATTAAAAAAAGTTATCGTCATTAGAATGAACTCAAGGCATTAGTTTGCCTGCGAAAGTTATATAAGAATCTATCTATATCTATACTTAAAATAAATGTATAATTGTTTGTAATAAATTTGTATCTTTAACAGTATAGTATGTATTTAGTAAAACGTCGTTTTCGATTAACATATTAAGTGAAATTTAACACAAAAACTTCATTTTTTAACTGTCCCAACAGTTACAGTTTAACTTTAAGCCCAATAGATGGCGCTGTGCATAAAACATCATTTTCTGTATCGCACTGGTAGGATTCTGAGCTAAACAATGACATTCAAAACGTCTTGGCTATATCTATTGTTGATCCAGTCCTATCTCACGGCACGTCCTTGCCTCGGCGCGACGGGGCCCATCGGTCAAAACTCCCCTGTTTACCGTACGCAGGGCATTCCGCTGCGAACGCCAACACTTCACGAGCGTCCATCAAAGCTCGTAATTTTTCCTCCCAGCCCGGTGACGCTGACAAGACCAGCTCAAGTCAACAGCAATAAAGTCCATTCGAAAAAAAAGTCATTGTTGATAAAAAATATATATTTTTAAAGTACTATTGTTTATAGTATAAACAATAAAGTAAACAAAATTGAATTGTTGGTGAACTTATGAGCTGGGTGAAGGTTACCTTCTTGACAGTTAAGTTTAAGTCGTAATTAATTCAAGACAGAGATAAAGAACGACTTGATTTTCAAATAAATATTAAGTATATACATAGATTCTTCGGTTCGTTCGTTCGTTAGAAGTAAATCTATATAAAAATGCCTAAAAACGTCCTTTTTACGTGTGCTCTGTAATAACTATTATACATATTTACCAATTGTACATTTAGCTAATAATATAAGTATGTAACTTATTTTAAAACTGTACAGGAGTTAATATGCAATCAATACAGTTATTATGAATCCTTCAAATCAAAAATTGTACATTTAAGGCTATTTCTGAAAGAGTAAATTAAATTATTCACTGACAGCACGTTAAACAGAGTTTTAAAATAATAATAAGACGTACATAACAAAGGTAAAAAGAATGTTATGTTACAAAAATATATACGTATAATAAATAATTAGCTTTATGTATCAATGCTCAAAGTATATTATTATAAATATAGCAAGTATCAACATTGGTCGTATTTTTATATCAAAACAATCAATAACCCTTATAGAAATTACGATAATGTAGTAAAAAAATCATATTAGAAGTCTTCATCTTCAATTTTTATCACCCGAAGGTTTATGTTTATAGCACATATGTATGTATAGCTATGCCCATTCTTTTTTTCCTTGTAACAGTTATTTATATCAATGAATGAAAATAATCATCGCGTTTAACATTTGTTAAGGTGGCATTCAATTATTTCTTATATTTTAGTTTAGCTGCACCACTACGGTTCTGTATAAGGTGTGTAACTATTCAAAGTCAAATATAGCCTAGATCCTGCTAAGACCTAATAGCTACACAACAAAAAAGTTTCATTCAGACCTGTCACCAGTACTTCAGAAGATGTGCGTGCAAACAGACAAACAGACAGAAAAAAAATATTAAAAATTATGAATACTTACAATTTTTATAGTACTCTTAAAATTCTTCTTAAAAATATTAAATATTTATTTTTATACACACACATTTTTTTACTTAGTACACTAAGCATAAAAATACAGTAATAGTGAACTGTAGTTCAAACAAATATGTAAATGAATTTAAACTATCTATATAAGACTTACATATATTCTATGACTGTAATTGTTGTCCTACAACTTAGTTGATAACAGACTTTGGCTTGTTTCGTGTCTGTGTATAAAATACTTTGCTTATTTTTGACTATGATGTATGTTGTTAGGTTAAAATTATTTATCCTGCTTTGGATTGGGCGAGAAGTTGTGGCTGGTAAGTCTTTATATATTCAACTCACCTTCTTTTATTTAAAAAAGTTTCAACAAGTTTGAGGCCAGTCTTGGTGCAGGGGCACAAAGTGTAACTATAAAACCGACTGGTTGTGGGTTCGATCCCCACTCGAGAAGATGAAATATTTACTTAAATTTATATTTCCATTTCTTCGCTCTGGTGTCGAGGCAAAGCGCAGCGTTGAGTTCTACCACTCAACACGCAATGTCTCCAGAATCCGGCAGAAAGTGGGGAATGGAGTGTCTTAACACTAGGTTCCCTCTGCCTACCCTGCTGTGTGCGGGTTTCAGCGTGAAACTGATTTTATTTAAACAAGTCGAAAAAGATACAAAACGCATATATAAAATATTAATAAATATTGCACATGAAAAAACTTTGATACTCCAAGATGCCAAATGTATTTTTTTTGTTAAAATATACTTATTAAATGTGGAAGTTAATATTTTTTTAGAAAATATATAAAAAAATTAACGCAGCGGGATTTACATATGTTTTCTAAAAAAAATATTTTTCTTTCCTAAGAGTAAAATAACACTTTTAAAATGTTAAAAAAATCAAAGTTACCTTTTTGTTTTACATAAAAGTCACTTCTGCGATATTTAACAGTTTTCCACCTAATTAGAGAATTTTCGCATGCGAGTATATGATAAACAAGTACTACTTTGTGGCTTCATCTTGGTTCAAATGGAAACAATTAAGAGTTGTGACAAATTTATTAATTTAAATATTATTATTTACTGTAATCTTCTATTTAGTACTCAATGTACACATACATTTTTTTACTGTTTAATTATGGTATACATGGTGGTTTATTGTATTTTCATTAGATAACTATAACCTATAAAAATATAATATTTATATTAAATATATAGAACCAGATAAACCTTGTGCTGAACGCGTTGTTGGAACATCAAGAATATGTGTGTGCAACACTACTTATTGTGACACTTTCAACAGAGAAGTACCCCAAGAAGGACAATTTATACAATATACTACCTCTAAGGTATTAATTTATTTTATTTTAGAATATTTTTATGTAGTAAATACTTAATACTTACTCATTCTGTTATCTTACTAATTCTGTAAACGCAATCAAAAAATAAGAGCTTTTATGCAGCGTTGTAAATGCATTTTATATGAAATTCGCCCCGTAATCAAAAGTTACAAGTTACTTTACGTGAACATAAAATTATGAGCAGGAGTCAAAGTGTATAAAAAAAAGACTTCAGCGTACATTGACATATTTTGCTTAAAAAAATTCAATTACGTCAACGTTTGAATGCTCGATTTTTGTATCTATGTACAACAATCTACTAGACTAAGAGGTCACGGGATTTTTCGTAACGATCTTCTACTTCTTCGTAACGAATTCGATGGGTTGTATAGCAGTTCCCTCATATGAATGGTCTCGGTCTGCCTGCTCCCACTCCGAGTGATAGAGCTTAGAGGAGGCATCATTGTTACGAAAAAATAACGATCAGGGAAACAGACAGTTTTGGGAAATATTTAAAGTATGAAATAAAAAATCAGCTTCACGCTGTATCCCGCACACAGTAGGCACTCCGTTCCCCACTTTCTGCCGGATTCTGGAGGCATTGCGTGTTGAGTGGCAGAATTCAACGCCGCGCTTTGCCTCGACACCAGAGCGAAGATATATTGAAATATAAATTTAAGTAAATATTTCATCTCCTCGAGTGGGGATCGAACCCACAACCAGTCGGTTTTACAGTCACACTTCGTGCCGCTGCGCCACGACTGGCCTCAAAGTATGACGTCTCCCTATATGAAATAAGTTGGTCTGCCGGGTCGCAGTGGTTGCATTTCCAAGACATGATGCTTGCAAGTAACAGTATTGTTGCGAAAAAATAACGATCAGGGAAATGGTCAGTTTTGGTGAATATCAAAGTATGGCGCCTCATATGGAATAAGTTGGTCCGCCAACTCTCAGTAGTTGCATTTCAGTTCAGTTTCAGTTTAAACACTACATATATTATAAAGAAAGTCTAAAAAACATAAAAAAATGGCATAATGCGCAAGTTTTTCAAGTGGATGCGAGTCGCTGAAATATCTGTTTATTTTCCGTTCATATATGAAAAACGAACGTCAGTAACATCTAATATGGAGCTCTAATAGACTAGCTAAAGTATAAGAATTAAAAATATGGTGCCTTGACAAAAATTGTTCAGTTTGATTAAAAAAAAATTAATAAAAATAAATTCACGCTGTATCCCGCACACAGCAGGGTAGATAGAGGGAACCTAGTGTTAAGACATACCCCATTTTCTGCCGAATTCTGGAGGAATTGCGTGTTGAGTGGCAGAACACAACGCCGCTTTTTACCTCGACACCAGAGCGAAGAAATGGAAATATAAATTTAAGTAAATATTTTATCTCCTCGAGTGGGGATCGAACCCACAACCAGTCGGTTTTATAGTCACACTTTGTGCCGCTGCGCCACGACTGGCTTCCTCAGTCTGATGAGTATTATTAATACACATATTAAATTCAAGGGGTCAGAAACATTTGATGTGGAACTCTCATGGAATAGCTAAACTATAATTAATAGGTTACCAAAAAATGTTCAGTCTGATGAGTATTATTGACAGACCTATTAAATTCGAGGGTTTAGGAACACCTATTGTAAAACTCTAAAATTTCATCGAAAACAAAATAAAATATATTATGGTGCCTGTATGGCCTTAACAGTTTTGGGTATTGTTAAAATAAAAAGTCAATAACATATCTTAAATTTTGCAAAGATCCATGTTAAAAAAAATTGTGTATTAGTATAAGTTATTAGTGATTTACTTAGATTGCACCTAAATTGATTTCGTTTAAAAAAATGGTTTATATATAAATGAAATAAAAATACCCAACACTGCTAAGGCAATACTGCTCAGGCACCATAGCATATTTTAATTTTGTTTTTGGTGATTTTTTAGAGAATTAAGGATAAGGAACCGTATCCTTAATTCTCAAAGGTAGCCAACCTTATATATAAACCTATAAGAATTCCACATTAGATGTTCCTGACCTGACAGAGGTGAATATGTCAATTAATAATACTCATAAACTAAACAATTTTTGTTAAAGAACCATATAGGTACCTACTTATTATAGTTTAACTATTTCATATTATTAGAGGATTATAATGAGGCCAGCCGTTCAGAATTCCGCGGAAAGTCGAGAACGGAGTGTCTTAACACTAGGTCCCCTCTGTTTAGAAGGTACTCAGAGTTACAACCACTGAGAGTAGGTACACCGAGACCCATAGAATTCAATCTGCCCGTATCTGTAATCTGTAGTCTATACGTAATATGAATTTTATATTTATTGGGAATAGAAATTATTTGGACTTATTTTATTCTTAGGCTACAGTAGTATTAATTAGAATATATTTACTGTATAATATATACTTACTCGTATATTATAGGCAGGATCAAGATTTAACAAAGCTTATGGCGACATTGTGACTATAGAACATAATAAATTTTCAGTTGGTAAGTAATTTACTTTTTTAGAAAACAATTTTTTTTACGCGGCTTGAACCGCTCTTACCACTAAGTCATACGTTACTAAATGCTCATGTTATCCCTATTCCTAAATTTACAAGCTTTTTACACTTTTCACCCTATCGACCTATTTCAATTTTTCCTTTTCTTTCAAATAAAAATAGAACGTGAGAGTTGACATTAAATCACTGTCAATAATAGCAAGTAAATATTATCGTTCTAATAGACTTGTCTAATGCCTTTAATAGACCACAATATATTTCTTATTACTTTGAGGTCCGTAAATGTTTTTCTTAATATTATCGAGTGATTTCTCGCACCTATCGCAGATCGCTCGTACCTATATGGCCACATCGAGTGTATTCGGACAAAAAATACATGTTCTTTCTTTTCTTATCTTCGAGCAGGTGCTCCCCAAGGCGGCATTCTTCCCCCTCTTCTCTTTTCCAATTTCGTTACCTCCATTACTATATCTCTCACTTTATCTTTTCATCTTCATGCTGACGACGTACAAATTTATGTCACCCATCGTACCCATTGATGGTCTCCATAGAGCTATTGCTACCCTGAATTCCAATCTTCTTGCCATTAACTTAAAGAGTAAATAATTAGGTTTCTCAATAAATGTTTGTAAATTACAGGTCAGTGGTATTCAGCAGCTATCAAAACCAAATCCATTTATAAGAAAGTTATATTTGCATTTAAAATTTTTAAGGTTATCTGAATAACTGAAACTCTCAAACAACTATTTTCCTTTTCACTATAACTGTGAGCTAGTTATAATAAAGGAAGAAAGAGCAAGGGCAAGGGCTTCCCATTCCTACACCGTAATAACACTATCAAAAAATCACATTAATGGACAACTCTTTTTTTTCGTTATTTAAGCTACACTTTGGTTCTCTTCTTCTGTTTAGTCCAGCGCGACATTGCCCGCTTCTTTTTATTTAAGGTTTATTTATACTATTGAAAGCACATTTATATTGAAACACATTTATATTGAATACTTACGATCGAAAGTTATTTCATCATCAAAAAAATTTCATAAAGGTAATATTCGGCTTTTATCTATACTAATATAATAAAGTGGAAGAGTTTGTTTGTTTGTTTGAACGCGAAGATCTCTGGATCTACTGTTCCGATTTACTTATTTTTGGTTTGAAAGCTATGTTTTTCAGAAGCGCTATAGGCTATATAATATTATGGTGTACGTATAAGTTAGCCCTAAATAACGAAATAACAATAATAATGAACACCATCAAATTGCTTTAAGCGCGTGCGCTGTAAATCTAGCAAAATGTATGTCAGTACATTGTATGGAAGAAATGTTCTATTTTATTAGTTCTAAAAAAAAGTCCGCAATACAGTACATCTATCTCTTATAAATAAGTCACAATAAGATATTTTGTGACAAAAAAATAATTGAAAATTTCGACGTTATTTATTTGATAAAGATATTGAAACTTACGAGTGAAAGTTATTCCATTGTCAAGGATTTTTTATGAAGAAATGCTTTGTCTTTTATAGCAAGTAATTTGAACAAATTAATTTTTGAGAAAATGTTAATTTTAAATAATTCAACGCTCCGTTTACCGCAAGCATAAATACGAGTCCAGGAGCCCTTGCCACCGATTTCGTTCTCGCTAGCAGCCATGTTAGTGCTTGCACTTTCTCAAAATTATTGAATGTATAAATCATAAAAATAATATTCCTAAAATGGAAAATGATATATTTAATATTTTCATTTCCTCGCTTTGGTAACAAGGCGAAGTGCATCGTTGAGTTCCACCACTCAACACGCAATGACTCGAGAATTCGGTGGGAAGTGAGGAATAGAAGTGTCGCAATTAGAAAGAAGTGCCTTAACTTCTCACTAGGTTCTCAGATTCACTTTGCCTATCCTGCTATATGCGGGATATAGCATAAATATGAAAAAAAAAGTATATATCTATAAGTAACCGTTATTTTTTAAAATTAGATTCTTCATACAAATCGCTACTGTGGCTGGAACCCAGCAGGATATATCAAACAATTGAAGGTTTCGGTGGAGCCGTAACTGATTCCGCAGGACTTAATTGGAAAAGTCTACCGCCAGTGATGCAACAGTCCATGACAGAGTAATTAATTAAATATTTATACCTTTTTTAGGCTTCCATATCTGACAGGAAAAAAAAGATCACTTATAACATCACTTTGTTTTGTCTCTGTCTCAAAATCGTTATAATAAATATCCAGGTCTACAGTCATTTAAATAAAAAAAAGTTCTGTGTTTCAAGAGACCGTAGACCTTGAAGCATTTCTAAGTAGACTTTCTAAGTCAATGCAATCAAAAGATACGTATCGATTGACTTGTTGATGCGAGAGTATTAATTTCAGATTAAATTCTTGTTATGTCGTTGTTACTTTTGTTGTTTTTTACTAAGATTCTTGTTTTGTTGTTTTTATTAAGCTGCTAGATACATAATATATGGGACTACAATAAATAAATAAAGTGGATATAAAAAACTTGAACTCTCGAAACTTTGAAACTTTGTTTTGTTTGTTAACATTTTGTCTCAACCCGGCGTAGGTGTTAAAATACTACATTTCCTAGCCAATTTTGAAAACACTGCGTATTGAGTGGGGGAACTCAGCGCCACGTTTTGCCTTCTTACCAGGACGAGAATATGAAAATAAATAAAAAAAATAAAAAAATATGAAATTTAATATGAAAATAATTAATATAATTTCCTTTTGTATCGAACCCACACATCAAACTCTACTTATACCAATAAAAATATATTTACATAAATATAACAATTTATAATTTTTTGAAGGTCCTACTATGGCAAGAATGGTATAGAATTTAATATGCTTCGAGTACCCAACGGCTCAACTGACTTCTCAACACGCCGATGGGCTTATAATTCAAAACCTGTCAACGACACAAAATTCACAAATTTCACTTTGTCTTATGAAGATATTGAATATAAGGTTTATTTATTTTTTAAGTTTTACATTTTTTTTTTTTTGAGTTCTGTAATCGGGTCACGTTACTTCTACACTACATATGAACATCCACACAAATGCAAAGCTTAGCTTAGATCCCGCGGACTGTAGGTCACTTTTACAGTCAATAGAAGAAGAACATTTTTTTTTTATTTTTCTTGCAGATTCCTTTCATACATAAAATTTTAAATATAGCTGTAGAACAAGTAAAAGTGGTGACATCAACGTGGTCACCGCCATTGTGGATGTTACAAGTGAACGGACCATCCGGTATCATGAGCGTAAAAAAGGAATTTTATCCAGCTTTTGCCGATTATCATTGCAAGTATGTGCGTTTTGGATAAATTTAATGAATTTCTTATATCTTAAAATCTAATCGCATCATGTTATTATTTGGATAAGTCACATTGAACGAGATAATCGTAAATTTAAGTTACATTCGCAAGAAAACGCTATATCCCGCACATACTCCGCGTATGCATAGGGAACTTGGGAACCTTGTGTCAAGACACGTCTTTCCCATTATGATAAACACTTTTTTAATGATGTATGTAATTTCGGGTATAAAGGAATAGCCGTAGTCATTATTTACCGGAGCGTAGTCATTATTTATTACTGTTACAATAATTAATTCTGCGTCGCCTTTTATATTAAAGCATACAATAGACATTTCGCACAAAGACATTTACGTTATTACAAATATTAATGCCTAAAGGATATGATGCCTATGTACGTACGGCATATGAAGACTCTTTTTTAAAGAAATAATAATAAATATATAAATGTTACACATTACACAAGAATGGTATATTTATAATCGTTTTATAATTACTTATTAAGGCCAGTCGTGGCGCAGCGGCACAAAGTGTGACTGTAAACGCATCCGGGTTCGCTAGTACATATTAAAATAAATAAAAAATTATACCCAAAAAAATATATATTTTCCTGTGTATGAACAATACAAAAATACTTTTGCCCCGACTTTATATTTATGATATATTCTTACGAAGCGAAGCGAACGACTGGTTTACTTGTTCGACCAAAACGTGTAGTTTTAGGTGGTGGTGCATTTGAGTCTGTGTTTACATTAGATCTATCCTTATATGGTGCGCTCTCGCATTTCTCGGTAACAATAATAAATGCCGGCTTCAAGCGATCTATACTAATGGTTTTCTTGGTATTCGCTTGTAAAATAAAAAAAAAAATGTTTGTAAGTTCTAACACTTTGTAAGAACCAGAATAAGGTGGAGTCAACGACTTTTTTAACCTATCTTCTCATATAAAAACATGTATACAATCTTTTAAATCTTCATGAATTAAAATTTTGCTCTCTTTCGGCATCCGCCGAGGTATAGCGGCTAAATAAAAAAATATTTGTCGCACATCTTTCTTCATTAGAAATATCTATAGCGGGTGGTAGAACAAAAATCGCTTGGTAGTCTAATAGCCTCTCCATATACCAACTCTGCCAGGCTGATTTGCGTGTCGTCGCGTAAACACGCACTTCAACCAAGTAGTACGTGAAAAAATGGAACTTTGTGCCAAATTCTAGAGGCACTGCGTGTTGATATATTCTCATTTTCCTAGTTAGTATTTGATTTTAACACATTATCTCTAGATTTGCAGAGCTCTACAAGGATAATGGTATCAACATTTGGGCAATGTCACCGATCAACGAACCTCTGATTGCTATAATGGTTGGTGTGAAAAATGAATCTACTGGTTGGATAGGCCCACACCTTGTAAGTTCATTTTTATTAGTTTGATTTATTTAATTTTTACTTACAGATTCTTATCTAAAACTTTTCTTTATATAACTAGGCTAGAATATATAAACATCGATTTTAAATATAAATACGAGCAGTACTGAGTTTTGCGATTGATAAATTGGTAAAATATATTGATCGAAATGTATTTAAGCTACCTCCAAGGCAAAAAAATTGAACCGTTATGAAATCACTTGTTTCTCTGCCTGTCTGTCTGTCCGTCTGTTTTTTATTATTTTTTTTATATGATCGCGTTGTGGTAAATAGTATCAAGCTGAAATTAATATAAAAAAATTCCAGGCCTACAATCCACTCGAGTACAGATATCAACACTTCTAAATCAATTCAATTAAAATGTTCTTTCGCTGCATTACGTATCAAATTCAGTAAATAAAAACCTATATCGGACTCTCCGAGAACCTACAATTATAAAACATGGAAAGAAGTGAGAACTTTCAACACTAAATAAAGAAAAAAATGCAACGTATATTATTGAAAATTACACATGACATAAGTCTGTACCTATAAACCCTATAGAACTTGTTGGTAATTTACAAATACAAAAAAAATATGCATAACCCCAGTTAACAATGTGTAAAGATACATTCCCATGACGCCGCACTTGCAGCTCGTGGAAACAAACAATAGAGTTTAATATATTTGCTTAGTTAACTATTTTCAATAATATAATTTTTAAATTAATATACTTTGTCTTCAACTTGCTCTGATACAGAAAGGTTCTTTGTAAAATTAAATAAATAAATAATTTTTTAAAAAGCCTTTTTCTCGCCTGCGTAATTTAACTGGCGCAGTCGGTAGGATCGCGGCGTTTGGCTATAATATAACTCTTAACGCCAGCGAACGGTTTCAATCGTTATTACCGCGATCTATTAAGAAGAAGAATCTACGAAGGCGAGACCAGCGGAGCACCCTAAGCATCGGAGGTTCTGCCAAGCAGTTGAGTCCCGGTTGGAGATGCAGAGGTTTCTTTGGTGAGTACTCTTGT
>JAATLQ010034828.1:12011-24932 GCA_013421005.1 Heliconius erato x Heliconius himera | reverse complement strand
TAAATATATATTTTGATATAATAGTTTTATATCATATTATAAATTATACTATTATATGTATATTTCCTTTTATAGTAACATGTTAAATATTTATTAATATATATAGAAATTACATTTATAAGTTATTATAATTCACCAAACCTATTTAACTTTCATTTCACAATTCCCATACACGCTTCTAACGAAGATGGCGGCAGGCATTCTGCGTACATTCATATAATTGTAATTTTATATACCTCGTAAAAACATCTTCATGTATTTATTTCCATTTACTATATAAATAATATTTATCTCTGGATATTGACGGCATTAATATCACTCTTCTTTATTTTAATAATAATCTATTAAAAACTTACCGACGAAGTATTTCAATACAAACAATCGTAAATAATGAAAGCACTTACAACTTATCTTAGCAACCTCAACTACTTATATCACAATTGAAAACACAATCTCACATGCTTTTAATATACATTAAATATAACTAGATATATGTTAATTATAAATTAAACTTCTCTAAACATTTAAAACATGCATCCTTCCTCAGACGCGTCCGCCATCACCCTTCTCTTTCTTTTCTCTTTCCCTCACTTTGACGTTGACAGTAGCTTATTCAGCCAACATGATATTTTACAATAATTAAAATATTAATTATGTTATTATTTATTTTAAATTATAATACATAACGTTTCATTATAATTATTAAATTATTTTTAATAAATATATTTTATATCTGAGTATTTTACCTACGGTATATTACGTCACTTCAATATTACTCGTGAATGGAACGCGTAATTAAATAACTGAAGTAAACTATTATTTATAAGATTGTATTTATCTTAAGCTATAATTAAATAATATTATAAATTATATTTATAATATTTTTTTATAAATGTTTTTTTTTTTAAACTAATTATATTATTTACCAACATAATTTAGTTCTGGTATGGATCGTTACAAGTTTCACGGCTTACGTGTTTCCCGCATAGCCGGGTAGACAAAGGGAACCTAATATTGAAACAATTCGTTCCCCAGTTTTCGAGAAATTGCATTTTGTGTTGTGTCGGAAATAAACGTACTCTGTCCACAAAAATAGTGAAGTGAAAACTATTTAAACATTCCTCTGAATGTGTGGAATTGAACTCTTAACCGACACATACACAGTCAGAGGTTGTCGCACTGCGCCACGATGACCTCTGCCCTTATTCCCGTAATTAGTTTTTTTATTATTTACTCAAACAAATAAATAATATAAGTAAATTTTAAGTATTCTCACAAATGTTACGTGTTTAAACTAAATAAATATTAATTACAATATTTCCCTATATATTAACAGCTTTTATGGTGCAAAATGACCATCGAGCTCGATAACTAACGAACGTAATGTATCCAAAACTATTTTAAGCACATTGTCAAATATAAATTTAGCAATATTAAAACTAAATATAATATATTTAAAAGCTACAATCGTTTGAAATGTTTTTTCTAATATTACCAAACGTACAGTACCATCGATAAGTCGTGGCCGAACCGAAGTTAGGTTTTATGATGTTTTACACATTGTTTACGGTTCAGGAAATAATCAAAAGTAGTAAAAATCCTAAAATCAAATCTGCACAGCTATATGTTTCTTCGTGGCGGCCACGACTCGCCGACCGTACTGTAATGCTCGATTGTTACATAACTGGCAAGTTAATAGAAAGCTGAGAGAAAGGCGATGACACACGTGCGATCCGCAAATATCGACATACCTATATATATATAGTCCGGCGTTTTACGCAACAGACGGTCCGTCTGGTGATGCTATTATAATATTTCTAACATTTTTTATAATATTTTATAGGATTTATAATAAATATTTTAATTTCAATTAAATTTGCTGTCATCTTTGCCGATTGATTGAACGGAATGCGTTTAATGTCTTTGATATGAGCGGAAAGGCAGGTGGTGATCACCAGATCGTTTCTAATACTGGTGTTCGTGTTTTGTACGGAAAAATGCGTACATATATATATATATATTGATGTTTTTTACTATTTATATAGAATATATTTAACAAAAAATACAGTCGAATTCATAACCTCCTCCTCAGAAGTCGGTTATGGCAACCTTTTAATAAGCAGCTCGAAATATGTTTTTATTTTACACAACTTTAAATTCAATGTATGTGCAATGCTTTTATTACAGTAAACTTTTGTCTATACTATATCGTATATTTTAAGTGTTCTCCATATTGTAATGATTTATTAAAATATTGAATATTATTTATCCTGGTCGGTTTCCAGGAGGCGCGGGTTCGTGTCCCGCTACATTAAATTTTTTATACGTTTTCTAAATAAGAAAAAAATGGAATTGAACTTACAACCTGTCGCGTCTCCAGTAACACGCGTGTGCCCCTGCGTCGTGACAAGCCTCATAAATAACTGTAGTCTTAAAATTTTCAATTTGTTCTCAGGTTGTATCCTGGCAGAGCTTCACACAGGCTACCCGCTATTCCCGGGGGAGAACGAGGCGGAACAGCTCGCCTGCATCATGGAGCTGCTGGGACCGCCACCCCCAGACCTTCTTTTGCACGCTACGAGGAAACGATTATTCTTTGGCATGTTTATATTGACATTTGTTAAATAAAATGCGCATTTTGCAAGGTTTTGTTAATTTTGTAGATATTTTTAGTTAGTTTTAACAGTAATGTTATTATATTTGTTTATAATGCGGTTATGGTTGAAGATATAATTTTTATTTTTGAGTTTTCTTCTGTACAAATTATAATGCCATAAATAACAAAATGGAAATATATTACTTTATAGTTTTTTTCATATTTAAAAATTTTTCAATGCATGGAGTGTTGAGGTGCGGAACTCAACTCACCCTTGTGCCCCTACCCCACGACGGCCTCTAATACCTATTTAATTGCGTATATACTTATAATATTTTTATATTATTATTTGCGTATATACTTATAATACTTGTAATATTTTTTTTATTTAATAGATATCAATAGTTATTACAACATATGAAAAGAAAGCTTGTAATATTTTTTTTATTTAATAGATATCAATAGTTATTACAACATATGAAAAGAAAGCTTATTTTAGGCAATTTTTCAATTCTTGTACCTTTTGAAAAACTACAACATTGTTACTGTTAATAAATGATGTTATACATACATAAAATATATATCCCTATATTATTTTGTCTATATCTAAATTCATTTATTGTTTATTAATATACTTTTTTTAACAACGTCCACCACCCACCTTCTTGACATTATGACAGTTTCTTTTCAGACTAAAGGTTGTCTGGAAGAGATGGCTACTTAGCCATAAGGCCACCTTTTGGTATATTTGTTTTCTTTTCTGTTTTTTTTTGTGTATTTTTATGCAAGTGGTGTACAAATAAAGAATAAACAAAAAATAAATAAATAAATAAAATATAACATAAATATACTTTGTTACACAGATTCAAAAGGCTCACCACGTACAGTGACCAACTCAAAGGGCCGTAAGCGGCGGCCCGCCTCGCGCACCCTCTCGGCCGCCGTGAGGAGTGACGATCCTGCCTTCTTGCATTTCCTCCATCGATGTTTAGAGTGAGTCATCATTAACGTTATATAAATATATTTAGTTATAAAGACTTGGACATTTGTATATTACACTTTACAATAAAATTACTAAGGTAATTACTGTATAATTACCTTAGTAATTTTGTTGATAGAAATAGAAAACGGAGTGTTATCTACTTTTCTTTAAACTTCACCCTGTTTTCCGTATATAACAGGATAAGTAAAGGAAATCAAATGCTAAAACACTCCGGTTCTAAGGCGTCACCCAAATATTTGATATGTGTGTTGAGTACGTAACTCAACGCCGGCGCTTGTAAAGAGTGGAGGTATAAAAATAATTCATTCCCCGGAATGAGAACTAACCCACAACGCCAGAGGCTATGTTTCTACGCCAAGATGGTTTCAATCTCAATTTTTTTCTGACAAAAAAAAACTATAATTAGAGCTAAATCCTTATGGAATTATATTTTACACTGTGCAGTAATTTGTAAACTAAACGTTTGCAATTGTAGTTTTAACTCCAACTAACGTACGTATGTCAATATTGGAATGGATCTTTTAGTAAGAGGCGCAAAAACCAACTTTATTCGCTTTTTTTATTTGCGATAACATATTAGGTACAAAAGAATCTGACATAAGAAGTGTGACATTGACTTTTGGTTGTCACATACACTGCCCTGCATTAAAATGATCAGTGGTTAAATAGAGACAGTACGGGGTTGAGTTCCGCCACTGAACACGCAACGGCCCAAAAAACGTGGCGTGGCGCTGCGTGGGGAACAGAATGTTCTAACTCCAGGTTCCTTCTGCCTCTTTTTCCACATGCGGGATACAGCGTGAAGCAATACAACAAACTTATAAGACTAGTATAGAGATAAACAAAATTCACAAGACATTTAGTAACAGGTATTCAAAATATAATTACGATCATTAAACCGTTGCTTATTTGTAACAACTCTAGCTAGTGTACTAAAATACATATAACTTACTCAACCTCGCTCTGACGGGTACATTGCGAATGATTGGTTACTGATATTTTAATTTAGTAGTGAATGTTACAACATTTTGTGTGTAAGCTCGTTTTGATATGATTAATTTTTTTTTCAACTTCACGCTGTATCCCGCACACACCAGGGTAGGCAGAGGGAACTTTATGTTAAGACACTCCATTCCCCACTTTCCGCCGAAATCTGGAGTCATTGCGTGTTGAATGGCGCAACTCAACGCCGCGCTTAGCCTCGACACCAGAGCAAAGAAATGGAAATATACATTTAAAAAAATATTTCATTTCCTCGTGTGGGGATCGAACCCACAACCAGTCGGTTTTGCAGTCGCACTTTGTGCCTCTGCACCACGACTGGACTCAATATGATTAATTAGTATAATATGATTAATTATCTTTATAAATATGCTTATATTTTTTTGTATTTAAAATAAAAAAAACAAAAACAAAAATATAAATCTCGTTTGATAATAAAATCGATATAAAACATTTATTTCGATTTAATACTTAAATAAAAAAATCGTTCGGATTTTCGAAACGAGGCGGCAAGTAGATGTAGCTTGCTTTTGCGGGAAAGGAAAGTTTCTATAATAGCAGAACACATAAGTACTCAGGTTAATCACATTAAAATAACTGGTTAACTTGAATTAAATGATCAAAACCTAAACGTCGTTCACAGTAAATGAAAAGAAAAATAAATAAACAATTAATTAAAGTTCACAAACCGTCTTCCACGGCGAGGCGTCATATAGAAGTTAGGTTACGCAACCAATAGGAACACGACTTTCTCCCAAGTTCACACTTTTTTGCGAACTCCACTTTGAATGGGCGTTTGAGCTATGAACAGGTGTTTGATGGCAGTAAAAGTAAAAGGTGATTTTGCATAAGATTTTGTATTGTGATAAGTTCATTGATTTTTGCATCACCGAGCTCGCTTAGAGTTCAAAAGTTCATTAAAAATAATAGCACAGCAATTACATTAACTGTAAATGCGATGGTTGTTGATTCAATATTGATGCTGGGTAAGAAATTTTTAATATTAAAATATTAAAAATTTCTCGCTCTTGTAACAAAACAAAACGCGGCGTTGAGTTCCGAGAATTCAGTGGCAAGTTAGTAACGTATTTGTCATAATGGGAACGGAGTTTTAACACTAGGTTCCCTGGTTCCCTATACTTACCTTGTATGTGATCCCTCACAGCGTACAGCGTGGAGCAAAAGAGAAATAAATATTATCCAAATTGCAATACATAAACCAAAACATTTCGAATAAACTATAACAACAATATATCTCACATATTACAAATAGAGGCAATCATATCAGATAAACTGCGTGAAAAATGTTTAATTTAATATGAATCTTGTAATTCCACATCGGTTCCGCGTCGTTAGATATCTGTACCAATGGGGCTTTGTTTCGTCGTTGCTATCTTATTGGAACAATGGGTGCATTTGTATATGCCGACTATTATTTTGGCTACACGATACAGTACTTTTATGATATTATCGTCAAGTACCTATAGCTCAATAGTAGATAATTCATAGTGAAACGGTGGTATCGAATTCGGTTTTTTATACAAAAGTAGAGATCTTTCTTTAATGTATTAAGTGAAGCAATTTAGTTTAAACATTTTATAAGTCAAAATCAACAATTATGCAATTCATGCAACTTTTATTATGTAAATAAATTAGTTCTAAGCACAAGATGTGCGAAGGAATTTAAAAATACATTTTTTTCTTTAAAGTGTAATATGTCACACATGGAGCTCTGTATTAACATTATCGTTTTATTAGTGGCGAAATTTTTTAATTAAAAGCTTCGCTTAAAAAAGAAATCTTCATTCTTTTTCTACTTTAACAGGGTAGGCAGAGTCGATCTCTGTCATCGATTTATACATATTTTCTTAGTAGACATAAAAAAAATAATGGATATAAACTTAAATAAGTGATGCTCTTCCAGTGGAACTATTTACTAAAACCGAAAAGACGATACGATTGAACCACAACGATCACCATTACAACATTACATACACTTGTCTCGATACCTTTTGTTCCACACATGACACATGTTCCACCATTAAAAAACTAATAAATTAAAATTAAAATATAAATGATGTCTCAGAATGTCTCATCAATCTGTCGATCGTAACTGGCAAGTGTGTCACACTATAGAATATAATGTAATGACATATAATTTGTAATACTATATGATATTTGCTTGCGAATAGAGAGGTTAAATTTGGATGTTTTTTGGCTGTTACATAAATATTACTTTAGATAATATACAGTATGCTTGACGAGTATTGGCCGCCTTGATGTTACCTGTAGATGACTGAGAAAACTGAATTTTATTGCTTTTCTTACATTTGTTTATTTTCTTCTCGAATGAACAATGTGCAAAAGTTTAACAATCTAACTACACACATAGGTTAAGTTCTTCAGCTTTACGTTTTTCCCCGCGTAGAGTCAGCATGTATCTACTACCGTTACTCACTTTTTACAACATTGTCGAGACATTGCTTGTTGAGCAGCTTAAATCATCGCCACGTTTTGTCTACGAGAGAAAAAGAAGATGAAAATAGTTAAAATATTTTGTATAGAATCCCCCGGGTGGTAATAGAATTTATAATAAGTGTGTGTATTTTTTATGGTGTTTCAATGCACCGCGACGGCCTCAATACGTAGGAATTCAACCTCTAATTGGTGCTAATACTAATACTAATGCTGAAAAATAAATTATTTGAAATTCAAAACTTCTAAATTGTCTTATAGTGAGTGATCAAGAGTTTCTCGTGAAATAATCTCAAGTTAACACATTCATTACTAAAACATTATAATTATATGATTTTTTTAAAATTATTCTAAAAGGTGACTTAATACAAACACTGTAATTTATTTTAATACAAACTATCAACGCACTGTAGAAGCAGACTGGTTTAAAATCGGCTGCTTTTAATATTCGATACAAACAAAAACCATATATTATACAATGTATATTTTTTATGACATTCTTTTGTAAATACATCCATGTGATTTTAATATTTCATGAAAATTTTAAATAGGCGTAGTCTTTGTCAATACTAAATACCTACTAAATGTATTAAAATGTTAACTTTAGAAAAGAATATTTGTAATCTCGTGTACTATTTTTTACATCTAGAATGAACATGTAAAGTGTTATTATTATACATAATATAATTTTTTTAAGATATAATATGATGGGAATAAACGCACATATATTGTTTAAAAAATTGCACAATATTTAGAGAATTCCCACCTATTCATATTTCGTAACACACTTTAATCTATAGCCAATTAAAAAAAATATTATGAAATAAAAACCTTTAAACAAAACTAAGTTGTTGTTGATATATATACACCGATCCAAATTAAACCAAGAGAAATATTCCTCATGGCGCAGCGGCACAGCGTCCGACTTTTAACGTGACGGTTGTATGTTCGAATGAAATTTGTCACTTCCTCGCTCTGGCAGGAAGATAAACAGCCACTTAATATTATTAAAAACTTGAGTAGAAAGTTGAGAACGGAGTGTCTTAACTCTAAACTTCTACAATTAATTACCCTGATTAAGTGGGTACCTAATAAGCGAGAAACTGCATAAAGTTACAGGAATACATAAAACAGAAACAATTGAGGCCAGTCGTGGCGCGGCGTGGTGACTGGCTGTGAGGTTGATCCTCACTCGAGGAAATGAACTATATGTTTAAATTTATATTTCCATTTCTTCTTATTTATTTTAAGAAGTCTAATAATTATAATAAAGGCGATAATCGTAGGTGTAATTTGGCTTCGGCGGTATAAATCGATCATTCGATCACCCTGCCGTACGAAAAACGAAATACTTTTAAAAACCTTATAATATTAGATTATTAAAAATAAAACAATATTTACTGTACAAAAAAAATATTCGATAAGCGTGACCCGATAAACTAATTCCAACCTCACTTTGCTATCACTAAATCTCGATTAAATCTAAGATATAGCTACAATGAGGAAATGCCATGAAAGATGTTAATAGTTTAGCCGTGGGAAAGCTAAATCATAGTGCCGACAAATCGTCGAACAGACCTACATACACACATAATAAAGTTGCGTAAATCTCTTACACAATTCTATTTTCTTCTATAATATTAGTATATAGAAGGTACTCCACTCTAGTGGTAAATTACATGACAAAGTATTGAAGTCTATCAATCATCAGATGGACATAGAAATTGCCGTAACGTGGAACTTGTAAGGGAATGCCTTTGATCTTTAATGATGTATTAGCTTATTGCTGCTTTGATGTTTAATGTTGATTTGATAACGATGTGGAGTGTTTTTGTTTGTTTAAATATAGTGTCTTACTAGGTAACCTACAAGATTTTTTGTACAAGTTTAATAAAATAAGGAATATACCTACAGACAATGTCATTGACGTCGTCGTGACGAAGTGGCAAAGCGTTTGGCTGTACACGGCGGTAGTTGGTTTGATCCCAATCGGGTGCAGCATGTAGTATTTCCATTTACTTAACATTCAATTTCTTGAAAATTGAGTGGAAAGCGGAGTGCAGAGTGTCTTAACCCTATGTTCCTCTGCTTACCTTGATATATGCCGGATAAAAATTTATAAAATTGTAATTGTTAATGCTGTAAATATTTAATTGACAATCCTAATTTTCAAGACGTTGCGTGTATTGCGCCCGACTATATTGCCACGGTTTATCTTAATACCATGGCGAGAAAATGAAAATAATTAATAATTCCGAGTAGGAAACGAACCCGTAACCGTCGCGTTTATAGTCAGACGCGATGCTTTATTTATAATTACCTATATTAGATTTTTCCCACAATTTTGTATCTATATAAACGTACCGCCACTACCAACAATGTAGTTTCCGATGTTCATGTCGACCTTTGCTAGTGAGAGCGGTGAAAGCACACGACAGGGTCCTATCTCATGATTTACACAAAACAACGTGTTTTGATATATTTGCATTTCTATCACGGTTCTACTAGACTAGGTAGTTGGTACAGACCGCGTCTTTGGCTAAATGCTTCAAATTATTTTTTATAGTGCCGTTGTTAATTCTTTAACAGTCAATAAGTCACTATTGAAGCACAATTAAGATAAATTTGTTTGTAGTTTTGTTTCAAATTTTAATTGGAAAAAAATATTTCTATAATATTCTTTTTTTGACCGCTCCGATAACAAGACAAAATGCGACGTTGAGTTTCGCCACATAACAAGCGATGTCTGGAAAGTTGAGGAACTTGAGAATGGAATGTCTTAGCACTAGGTGCCCTGTACTTATCCTATATGCGAAATACACTACGTCTCCATTTTCAAGCAAAATCTACTGAACGGATGTAGATGAAACTTTACAGTAATGTAACTTTTACATCAAAATAACGTCTAGACTACAATTTATAATAAATAATAATATAGCTTCACGCTGTATCCCGCATATGGCAAGGCAAAGCAAAGGTAGTGTTAAAACACCGTGTTTCCCACTTTCCGCCGAATCTTGCGAGGCATTGCGTATTGAGTGGCGGAACCCAACGCCGGGCATTTGCTTTGGTGCCAGAGCGAAGAAATGAAAATTATTAAGAATTAATAATTAAGAAAGATTTTGATTATAATATAAAGGTTAATTTAAGCGGGCAAAACCACGTTGCGGCCGCTAGTATGTATATAATTACATACAAAGTTTAAACGGTTGTACATTCAATAGCTATCGCATACTCGACCTTTACCCGTGAGAGTGAAAGTAAGGGATAGGCCCAGCTCGCGATCGCCATAATGCTTTATCTCACAACAGTATCTGTCAATTTCAGCTTCCTTTTTTTAACTTCACTTTGCGTGTTGAGTGTCGGAACTAACCGCCGCGTTTTACCTCTTTAGGAAACTATTAAATATTTTCATCCTCAAGTGGGAATCAAACCTGCAAACTGTCGCTTTTACAGTCACACTCTTGCCCCTGCCCCAAGATGGCCTTAACCAATTTAATATTTTTATTAAATTGGTTGAGGCCGTCATTATTTATGCTATGGTACTTGCATAATATACATAGAAACCACTTCTTTTTTTCTTCTGTCTTAATCCAAATAAAGATATTGGTAAGATAAGATAGTATACAGACACCAAAAAATTGGCTTATTTTACACTCAATTATATTCAAATGCAAGCATGTTTTGCTTTGCAGAAAACAATAACAATTTTTTATGCAATAAAAACAATATGTACAAAATAACATTTTTTTTTTTCAATAAAAAGGCATGAAAAGACTTTCCTTCGCTCACGACTTAGCACTTAAAATTACTTCATGTTAAGATCTAACCGCTTAAGCAATTCGTTACGTTAGTGTACTATCACCGCATTCTTTCCCACATTCTCGTATGTGAGATTGGTACAAAGATAGTTTAATAACTAGAATTTTATAAAAAAATGCCATCCTCAGTTATGATGCAACTTCGTGTAGAGTAACTTTCTTCTTGGTATAGATACATCAACTTTTCCCTTAAAAATATTTAAAAACGTGTAATAATTTGAACGAAGCAGGACTTGAACCCGCGCTTGCCGCGATCCGAGCTTTCTAGTTATCTAATTCATATAGCTGTTATTAAGAATTGGAGTTAAGAAAAAAAAAAACAAAAATTCGTTCTTGGCTGGCTAAAATAAATCACTATGGTTTTCAATTTAGGATCAAAGCTCAGAGTGCTCCATCTCCTCTCAAGCAGCTACGTAGTACTCGCACTTTCTCAGTGACAGATTACCCTCTTCCCTCTCACACTGTCGGTGTAAAGGCCAAATGGCCTTATAGCGTTAACGTGAAACCAGAAAAATATCTGGATTAACTACGTTCATTAATATTGTGGGTGTGGTATATGTCAAACTAGAAGAAATTAGTTTCAAAATTCTTTATATGTATTTCACTACTTAAAAAGACAAACACTTTCTGTGTTTTAAATAAAACTTGACATAACTCATATCTACTGTAATCGGATCTCTTAATCGATCTTCCAGACTTACATTATAACCCGTTTCAAATTGCTACAGCATAAGAAAGTTTATGGCTAAACAAAAGCCAGTCAAGTGCGAGTTGCACCCGCTGACTATCATGAATGTAGATCAACGGGTAGTGCATTTTATAAAAGTTGACAAACTTAAGTTTGCGAGCGCATGCACTTATTATGTATGAAATGAACTGCAATTTCAAGATTGATTAAAGTTACAGCTTACCACGCGATCTTGAAAAACATATCAGCTTCACGCTGTATCCCGCACACAGCAGGGTAGGCAGAAGGGACATAGTGTTAAGACACTCCGTTCCCCATTTTCTGCCGAATTCTGGAGGCATTGCGTGTTGAGTGGCAGAACTCAACGCCGCGCTTAACCTCGACACCAGAGCGAAGAAAGGGAAATATAAATTAAAGTAAATATTTCATCTCTTCGAGTGGGGATCGAACCCACAACCAGTTAGTTTTTACAGTCACACCTCGTGCCGCTGCGCCACGACTGGCCTCTAACTATAAACAAAAATAACTGACAGACATTCAAACAGAAAACCGATAAAGTTATTCTAGCTCGTAACAGAAAGACAATAAAATTCTGTCCCGTTTTTTGTCGTTAGGTTCGGAAACCAAAAATTAATAATTTTAAAATTTACTTCACTTTATAACTTACATCTATTAGTTACGCTCTCGAGTCACTGGACCAAGTGGTGTTCTATAGGAATATTATTATTATACAAATTACATTAAATTGCTCTTACAAGAAATAATTTTATAAATTGCTGGCCTTGTGTAACGATCTTATTATTTTTTACAAGTATCGTATCTCAATATGAAGCGTTGGGTGGGCTTCACGGAGGTGGGCGGCACGGAGAGGCCTCCGTCGATGATTGGTTTCCACACAGAGGTTGACCACACAGTATCCTTAGTGTAGAATTAGAAAGTAGTTTAAGAAAGTTATTAAAGTACTATAATTATATAGTCTTATACATTTTATTTGTGGCGCAGGGGCAATAGCGTGCGACTGTAAACTGTGTTTTTTTTATTTCATTCAAACATTCATTTTCTCAATATGTTCAATTATGTGGTATCATTTACATTAAATAAAAAATTAAATTAAATTAAATTAGCTTCACGCTGTATCCCGCACACAGCAGGGTAGGCAGAGGGAACCTAGTGTTAAGACACTCCGTTCCCCACTTTCTGCCGAATTCTGGAGGCATTGCGTGTTGAGTGGCAGAACTCAACGCCGCGCTTAACCTCGACACCAGAGCGAAGAAATGGAAATATAAATTTAAGTAAATATTTCATCTCCTCGAGTGGGGATCGAACCCACAACCAG
>JAATLQ010034828.1:0-11911 GCA_013421005.1 Heliconius erato x Heliconius himera | reverse complement strand
TTACATTAAATACTTTTACGAAAAAATCATTTAGTAATATAAAAAATGTAACAGAACACAACAAACGTGAAAAAAAATTCTGTCTGTTTGTTCGTTCGTATACACACATCTTCTTAGCTACTTACTGGACAGATTATTAAACTATAACAAATAATAAAATACTATCTTAGTCAAATATTTTGGACGTTACAAATAAAATTTTTCGATTTTTTTGACTGTAATAGTAATAGACTGTAATTGCGGTAAGTATCTTTTTATACTTTTATCTTGACATATCCACTAATACGTAGGGACCACCGAAATATATTTAAACTGTTGTTATTTTTTCGCTCCCGTAACACAGAGCGAATCGATGAGTCGGAACTCAACAAGCAGTGAATTTTGGTGGATAATGGATAATGGAGTGTCTTAATATGTTGCCTTTCCTGCCACTTGCTGTAATTTTCAATTACAACGGTTGGTACTGTATAAAGAAATCCCATAAAGAACACACTAACGAAGTTTTGAGCAGCCACTAGTTTAGAATAATAGCAATATACATACCGTTGCAACGTAATAACATTAGTACATACATAATAGCGAAAATTAAACATTTTTTAATTATGCATTAAATTTATAAATATTGAAACGCTTATTATATTGTAACTAACTAGAATTTAGACTTAAAACATTTTAAAAATAAAGTTAATTACACCAATACTTAATTACAACAATTACTTGTTATTTAATAAAATTAAAAGTTTTCTAATTTATGCCCACGAACGGGACGGATGAGCTAATTATTTATTTATATATTCAAAATACGTAGTGTAGAGTTGTAGACTCATAGCATTAACATAAAGTATACGCTGGTGAAAAGGAAAACGTGGTGGAATGTCTTTAGTTTATTCTTATCTCCCGGAGCATTTTTTTAGTTTCACGTTATATCCCACATATAGCAGGGTAGGCAAAGGGAACCTAGTTGGAACATTCTGTTCCCCATGCACCGCTCGTTTTTTGAGATGCTGTACGTTGAGTAGTGGATCTCGATGCCGCGTTACCCGTTTACTAAAGCGAGTTGATAAAATAGATTCATTCCTCCGAGTGGGAATCGAAACCAGCAACTGTCGCGATTGCAGTCACGCGCTGCACCACGATGGCCTCAAACATATGAATAAGTAAAAGGAATTGAGTGTTAAATTATTTCCTTTTTACGTTTTAGGTTTTACAGGCCAACGTTTCTTATAACTGGAGTAATAAGAAATGTTCGCGTCCCACACCTTGGATACCAAATATCACTGCGATGTTAGGTGACTCAAATATTTTAATGTCAAAATTCAGAGGAATTCAGATATTTTAACAATATTTTCCTTTTATTATCAAAAATATGCTGAACTTCTGTCCTTGATATATTTATTCAATACAAGACCCAATCTTAAAAATTATATTGCATTATGAACAAGAGATTATAACTATTATTGAATTATATCTTATTTTTTAAGCTTCACGCTGTTCGCCTAGTGTTAAAAAAAACTTTGTTCCCATTAATACACTACGGTTCCCTACTTGGGGATAAATTCCATCGATTTTTATTTGGCATATATATTAAAACATAAGAGCGAAAGTTATTACATCACCAAGGGTATTTATGAAGATAATATTCAGCTATAATATGTAATTTGGAAGTATACTTTTCGAGAAAATGTAAAATTAAAATAATTCAACGCTCGCAACGGCTGCAAGCCTAGGATCAAGTTCTGCGGGGGGCGCCATTTCCACCGATGACGTTCTCTCATACAGCCACCTAGTGCTTGCGCTTTCTCAGAATTATGAAAACAAGTTGTTTATGATTAAATATATCAATCTGTTGGCAAATGCAGCATAATAAAATTATTATAGGTGGTATGCGGGCGAAGCCGCGAGTGAGCCGCTTGTATAAAATATATTTTTTTTACAACAAAATGTAACCACTATTTGGCTACGTAAATATTATATACATTTATAACATAACACTAATTGCGACGTATTACTAAAGAACTTAGCGCAAGTTTAAAATATCTCCTTCTCTAATGGCGTACAGAAATGCAACAACAATTATGTTCCTCTAGAATGTAAAACAACAGAAGTACCTAATAATAAATTATATTTACGAAACGACAAAAATATTTGTCCTGAATACCGTGTTTTAGCATTTGTATGTATTTCAATTAAATATATATTAATGTGTTTTAAGTGGCCCGTTCTAGTTGTAAGTTGTAGGTATAGAGATGTAAGATCTGCACCGCCTTGGTCTAGATGCAGTCGGTCGCCGAACTCCCTGTCACTTTTAAATGGTCTAAATTTACTCTCTAAGACAGGGCTTTATAAGTTTTAGATAAGCAATTATTTTTACTATCTGTATAATATAGGCAATCTAGTGATGTCTTTGTTCTATACTTACCGTTTACTTAGAAACAGTATGGTATGACTGTAAACTATCATTTCTAATTCTAATAGGGTGGGCAGAAGGATCCTGTGAAACTAGTGTTAAGACACTCAATTCCTCATTAATACTTCTAGTCTCCACTTTCTGCCGAATTCTTGACATTTTGCGTGTTGAGTTACCGAATTGAACGCAGCGAATATTAAATATTTCATTCCCAAGAGTGGGAATCGCACCCACAAACTTTGTTCTTATAGTCGCACGCTTCTGCCCGTGCGCCGCGACTTAAATATATTAAATAAATTTTTTATCTTATAATTTGTATATAACAAAAAATATTGAAAGACAAATAAGTAAAACACTTAATAAGAAAACGTATAAAATTTTTAACGTAGCGGGATTTTAACCCGCGCCTCTTTAGGAATTGTCCAAACGCTCCTACCATACGTTCTACTAAGCCATACGCTCTCATCAAGCTACGACGAACGCTTCTTATACGCTTGTTACAACTTATTTACGTTGTTCTTATTAAGTATTTTTCTTTCTTAATTGTGGAATAACACTTTAAAAATGTTAAAAAATAAAATAAGCAAGATTGGTCCCGATGATCCAATCAGTTGATATTTATAACACATTTTAACTCTTTCAAAACAATAATTTACAATATATTACATGCTATCAAAGTCTGTGATATAATTATAGCTCCATGAGACCTCCATGTAGGTGCACATGGTCACGCATGCGTTAGCTGACTGAGTGCACTCCATACAAGCTCTAAGGACGTAAAAACTAAAGTAGGTCATCTCGACCGCGGTAAAGTTAACAATTATAATCATATATGGCTTAAAAGAACATTCGATAACAATAATTAAGCTTTTATTATCGAATGTATTTAAAATCATATATAGAAAGGATATTTATTTTTAATTATGTGAAATATGTGTTTAACTAAACGTGAGGAGCGATCGACGAAAGTTAGTCCAAATATATATAGAAATAGTCACGGGATAAAAAAATATGATAAGTCGCCGTATTCTTTATTTTGATCATTTTCAAGATGTTATTATGTAAGAACGACCGCATTTAATCTTGATGCACGTGGTTTTCATACCATGGACAATAGTAAACAGTTCCACTAATGATATCTTAATGTTTTTATTTAGAAAACTTTATCATTTAGAAAATTTAATCGCCATGTAATTAGCCGGATTTGAACCCATGCCTTTTGGAAACCGTACAAGCTGCATGTAAAAAAATGCATGCATGCAGCATGTAAAAAATTTGACGAAGCCCGAAAAAGCTTAGTTAATGGTCACTAATTTTATTTCCAAGTCGTGGTCTTTAAAAATTTAAAAACATTAACATCAAAACATTGTTTGTGTTACTGTCCTAATACAATTATTTTTGCTTGCAGATGGGATCCAAAACGCCGTATAACACCAACAGAAGCGACACGCCATGAGTTTGTAACCGGCTGTGCCCTCGGTAGCACTCCTTCAGGAGTACTAGCCCTGCCCCGTCTCCCCCCTCCCAGGCCAGCGAGGACAGCCCTCCTGCACTCCCAATCTGCTGGCGACGTCGCCGCTATGCTGGGCAGGGCGTGACCTAAGGATACCTGAGGCAGAATTGGATCTGGTGGCCTTCTTTAAACTCAGTTTTTTTTCTATTTTGCCTATAGTTTGATTGTTATTGTAAAATCGAAAACGAAGTCACATCTATTATTATATATGTTTTTTTACTTTAACTTTAAGTTATGACCTTAGACTTTCTAACTTATGAAAAGAAATAATCATTTAAAAAAAAACATTCTTGTAACTTCTAAGATTAAAATGTGACTTTGTTTCTAAATACATGTTAATTTACTTATTATCTTAGTTATCAGTACTTAATTTACATATGAAGTGACGTGGAGGCAGGACCAAATATGTAACGTCATGTAGTTCTCATCTCTTAATTAGACTTTAGCGGAATCGATTTTAAAATCGATATTAAAAGTCACCATAAAACACCTACAAATAACATTCAGCTTACTCCCGCTACAACCTTAGCTAGCCACGAGTATAAACTTACAACAGTTGACCGAACGTGACTCCTGAGTTGAGAATCTTGAGCAACAAAAATGCTTTCTCTTCCCGTATCCATCAGATATCTCACTATTCGATAGGCCATCAGTTCTGCGCTACTTATTGCCGCGTACACTCATTCGTATCTACTACCCACATTGCGCAACGTCTACGCCACTTTTGAAACTAACGACCTAAATGCGGTTACGATTATAGGAATTACTAAGACTATTACTATGCTGTGTTGCTATTCATTTTGTGAATTTGGATAGGTTTATTTTAAGTGCCAAACGTATAGGTCTCGATTGTTCTAGTCATTTTGCATTTATATCGATTCCTAATATTTTAGATAACTTGGCACATATGTATGTATTTGTCTCAAATCGAGAAGATCTCATTAAAATATTCAAATTTCATATAGATAAAAATATGACTGATTTATAGTACAAGAAGGTATACGTCGGGCTCATATCACAGTGACTTCTTCAATTTTCAGAAGTATCTTTAGATATTTTTTCTTTAAAACTTCTCTTCTCTTTTTGATTTTAAAACTTCTAGGATTGAATTTTAGCAGAGTAGATAATTTTATTTTAAGTATTTTTTTTCTTTTTATTGAAACATTTTAAAGGGATACTTGTTAAAATCGAAGCCCATATCTACGTTAAGCATTTTATAGATATGTAAGGTTATATCATTTTTCGAAATAAAATTGAAATTTGCTATAATAAATAGATCACTGTACATTTCGGTGCCATAAGTAGCTGCTTTAAATGGATTAGTTTAGCGTATCTTCTGCCAAATTTATATAAACATTTTGTATACTGTACATACATATTATGTACGTGTGTGTTTCTTGTTTGCGCATTATTGATTTTTTATCATTAAATCATTGAAAAGTAATGATAAAAAATCGCCAGTGTGTGCATTTCATTATATTTAGCTTCGTGTATTTGATTCTAGTCTTCAATATTTGGCTATAATAGGTCTCTGGTAAGTGTTAGGGTGTGATCGTGTAGTTTTTATAATCATAGATAGACAATATTAAACCTTCGTCGTTCTAATGTCTCAAATTATAGTTTTTTATAACCTAAATGTAGAATTTATATGTTATCTGTGCGCTAGTGAATTAGGGGCGGTCACCGCGAAAATGGTCTAACCCACAATTTAGTTTAGGAAATATTTGTTTATCCAGTATTAGAGATATTATTAGTTATTTAATTAAAATAAATGTTCATAAATAAGTAGTTAATAAAAAAATATGTCTTTGATGGATCTTTGATGAAATGACAAAATATTTGTGAGTGTGTTATATGTTAATAATCCTTTAATATTAATTTATTATTGTAAAGAATTACGGCTTTATTTTTCAAATTTTAATTTTAAATATTTAAAAAATTAAAGGTTTTTTTTTTAAATTATTATATATAATTTATTAATATTATTTTATTTCAGTAAAATAACGAGTTAGTTAACTTTAGCATTGGTTGACTCCATCAATCCATCTGAAAATATAGACTTCTAACAAAGGTGACTTAATCTTTCCTTTCTCTACATAAACACGAAATGTTCCAAGATTTGTGATTAGACGTCTTCAATAGTGACATTAGGTAATTGTAATTTGTGTGATAACGGAACTAACTATATAGTAAAAGGGTATTCGGTTAGCGGACTGTCTGTTTGTTACGTAATGCTCAAATCTTGAAATTTTAAATAGTAAATGAACTTAACGTAGTAACTTATTTTTAGCTTCACGCTGTATTCTACTTTTAACAGGATAGGCAAACAAAAACTAGTGGCAAGTCACTCCATTCTATATTCCACTCTGCGCTTTCCACTCGATTTGAAAATAGTGATATAAAACTATCCTATCTTTCTTTTCCAGTATTAAAGATTTTGCCTACTGGACGACAAAACCTGATTTTGAGACATTTCAATGTCTCAAAAACGCCAAAATATATTTATAGTTCTGATAGAGGTATTTTAACTTTGTTATTTTAAGTTTAAGATAAATCAAAAAAAACTATTATATTGCTTTATTTCGTTTGATTTCACAGCAGTCCGCTACAATCGAAGGCCCGACTAGTCTCAATGTCTATACATGTGTAGTTGTAAGTTTGTGTAAATATCTACAGTAGAATATTCTAGGCGAAGCCAAACTGTGAATTGTATTTACTATTAATAATGTATTAGTTTAGTTTACGGTCCGTTTTCATTACTACAGACTGATAAAAATATTTTATTTTTTTTATTTATTTATTGCATCAATTTTTGATATATTTTTATTATTTAAATCAAATATTTATAAATACAAATGCTAAAAATACATAAGATATTAATGTATTTAAAAATAAACGATGAAATGTTTAATAAGAACAGGCATAATTTTTGTTTTAAAAGTAAACCAATTAAAAAATCTAAACTTAAATATGAATTAGTTTAAGTGAAATAGTAGTAAATCCCAACAAATAATATCGTTGATCATATAATGAAAACGGACTTAAAGCTCTGCGTTACTGAAACTGGACTGGGTACTTTCAATCTACTTTGAAACGAATTACGTATTGCCTTACCAATAAGGGTTATAGCGTTCACAATGAACTAAATCTAGGCTTTTTGTGAAAGGATATGATTTGTTTCTCAACTTAGGTTTGTATGGAGAAATAGGTTGCAACGGTCAGCTGGTCAGACGGTCGCTAAGATCTTTATAATATTTCAAAGTGCTTTGAAATGATATAAAGTTTATTGTCTATAATATGTGATGTAAGTATTTACAGCAAAATTTACTTTTTAAGCATAATGTTACATGACATAAGTCAATACGTTCGTATATGTCCGGCTCCCATTATAAGATTTAACTGCGTTATAAGTATCAGTTCTCTTATAATTTTAAATGTGACCTTGAGACAAAATTTAGTTATTATATGCAGTAACAAATTAAAAATAATGAAAAAATAGAAAAATTTTAACATATCTCATCGATAACATACTTTTTATAAATTATGATATAATTAAATTTTGTAGCGTACAGTTTTTCTGTATAAATATTACTAACCAAATCTATAAAAAAAATATGAGGTGATAGGATGTAAATGTTTAGAGTAATTGACTAAACCACTTAAAAATTACATAATAATTTTTATGAAATTTCGAGAACATGAAACCAATGCTTAATACTTTTAAATATTATTTAAAATCAGATTGAATTAATGTAAAAAAAAATAAAACTAAAATTGCACAGATAACAAATCTTATTTTTTTATGTCAATCGCAATTTAGCAAAAGTCAAAGCTATAAAAGATCGATAGTAAAATGTAAATTGATTATTTGTTGTAAGATGTTGTAATAGCCTCAAATTTGTATTACAAGGACATGAAAGGATATGAAGAGGAAAAAGTGTATACATTATTTGAATCACACTACGACATTTTCTTATTATTTTTTATTATTTTTTTTAAATAATAATATGTTTAAAAAGAAAAACATTAATACACCATATAACCTTGACCTCGTTGAATTCTTCGTAAAAAATAAAAAAAGAGAACATCAAAACCTCAAAATCATTTAATAATTTAAAAGGCTTTAACATATACTCATAAATCAGCGAAAATAAATAAATATACTTCTAGAGATTCCTATATTCCCAGTTTAGCTTTCAGTAACAAAGGGCACCAACAAAGTAGATTAGATGTGTATTTTTCTTTCAAATGAGTTGGTCTTCATAGATTTAGAAAGAGGGTTGTTATATCTACACATAATATATATCATTACGTTATATTATACACTGTACATTCGTAAGCGATTGTTTCGTTTAAATGTAATGGGTATTAAAATTCTTCCAAATGTGTTTTGTGTTGTGATTTTATCCTTTACCTCATTTTACTCTTGATTAGAGGCACCTGCCTGCAAAGAAGTCATTTAAGATTTAATTGGCATTAAAACTTTAATATATTTTGCTGATTTAATGTTGGATTAATGTCAGTGGATAGCCGTTTATTTTTTTTACTTATAGTTCTTCTTTCAGATATTAACAAAGTACGTTGTAAAGACGTATATTATATTGTTTTATAGATTCACACTGTATTCCCCGTATAGCCGAACAGGCAGAGGGAACCCAGTGGTAAGAGTTCCCCAATTCGACGTCATAAACGTCGACTTCGCGGGTTAAACGGCGGAATTTAGCATCGCCTTTTGGTAGGCCAAATGGGAATCGAACCCACAACATCGCTGGAGTTTTTTATCAGATCACGACAGCTTCAATATAATGTGTCTGTTTATACAATATGTCACAAGAAAACAGGTTATCGTGTGAAACACATTTAAGTCTCAGCTATTTGTGTGGTAACAAAGGTAATGTACATTTAAACACTTATAATTGTAGCGATAATCTTTTAGCGTATTACGTGTTACGACGGCGGCTGTAATGAGATTCTTAAGATATTTCTTATGTTTATCATTTATTGTATGTTTTCCTTTTACTTAGCTATTATACCAGGATAGGTAGGTAGCACCTAGTGTCAAGGTATCTTGACACTACTAACAGAGTAGGTATAAGAACCTAGTGTAAGACATTGCATGTTGGTAATGAGGAAAAGCACAGCGTTGAGTTTCGCCATATAACACGCAATGCTCCGAAAATTCAGCCGAGAGTGGAGTAGGAAACTGTCTTAATGGGACGTCATAAGATTAGGTCCCCAGGTTCCTTCTGTCTACATGGCTCTGTGCGGAACACAGTGTGAAGCTAAAAAATAATAATTTATATAAAAGCTCAGCTGAAGTGGTAAACGGAATACATAGTAACGAGAACCGATGGTCTTTGTGATCGTCCACTTGTGGCGGCCACGAGCGAATATCTGGTTACGATCATTAACGACCGATTGGCGTGGAGATCGTTAAGGGAAGTCCAGCTGTGAACATCGAAGAACTCATGGTATAGTGATGATGATGAAGATAATATTAACAGAATTGATTTATTCACTACATAATTTATTATCCAACTCTTTATTGCATGACTGTACTACTAATATTTTTTTTATATCAAAACATATAAAAAAGCTTACTATTTCTCAATAACATATTATAAAGATGTTATGTAAAAATATTTGAAAGTATTCTTTGTTTAACCTTCTGTTTATAGATAAAATTATATAATGTATGGTAATCAATAAGCTTAATTTACAGATATTAAAACTTTTAATAGCTGATGTTATTCTTATTATATAAGTAAGTGGCGTTTAGTAAACACTATGGTTGTAGGTTCGATGCTCACTCAAGAATTAAGAACGAAGAATCTTGGCACTCTTCTATTTCTAGAAACTGGAATACATTTATTCTATGTACCTAACGTATTCAAATATGATAAGTTAAATATCTTATAATACATTTAACTGTTTATTGTAAAACATAATATTCCAACTTTTATTTTATATTTATATGAAAATTTAATCAACGACTTTTGTCGTAAATAATTAAAAATAGAGCCGGTAAAATCAAGCTCTTGGTAGAAACAAGAGAGAGTGGGTATTAGATACTTAATTATAGCTTATTGGTGGTCTAGTAGTAGTAGTAGTAGTATGTATGAGTCAGCGTGAAAGTAAGAAATGGAACTCTATAATAACTCTCTTTTTACTCATCTCCACGTCATTGCAACGCAATTTTAAAGTATAATTAAATTTTCATTAAATGTTTACATTTCTATTGCCTTAACAAATTAATAGTGATGGATCCGCCATTAAATATCCATCTTTAAATGGGCTGAAATATTTTTATGACATAATTAAAGAAGGATTCCAATTCCATATTGGAATAATATTTATGTATAGCATATACCTACTATTGCCAACGATTAGCGTTCTTGTCTGTTAATTACCAATGTGACATAGTGCGACATTTTTGATTGTACGCCTTAATTTTATAAAACACCTTCTTTAAGGTTATATTTATATTAGTAACGCGAAGATTCTGTTTGTTCACGAACCTCCGCTCACTTCGTGTGTTCTAATTATATAAAATAAAATTCTTTAATTCGGCGGAAAGTGGGCAGCAGATATTATGTCTTAATGGAAACGTATTGTCTTAACACTAGGTTCCCAGATTCCCTGTGCATGCTTACCTTGTTATATGCGAGATACAGAGTGAAGCTATAAAAAATCTTTAAAGTGCAACTGGAAATCTACACTGATTTGCACGTTATACTCGTATAAACAACTTGGACAAAACTTTTATATATTCTATTAGAAAACTAATTGGTACTCAAAATGATAGACATACAATAATATATATGAAATTTAAATATTTACATAAATTCTCTATCTACTCTCTAGCCCTCTAGATATTTTTTAATGTATCAAATATAAATAACAAATATAATTTTACAATAAAATAAGACACTCCAAAAAACCACGATAAATTATCTGTACTGTATTCGTCTCAATTATTATATTACAAACTTTCCTTCATCCATTACGTAACAGGATAGGCAGAGAGAACTAAATGTTAAGACACTCTGCACCCTACTACTTTCCGCAGAATTCTGAAGGCATTGCGTGCTCAGTGGTGGAACTCAACGCCGCGCTTTCGCCACGACACCAGAGCAAAGAAATGAAAATATAAATTTGAATAAATATTTCATTCCCTCGTGTGGGGATCGGACCCACAACCAGTCACGTTGTGGCTTGCCTCAAAATGGACTTAAGTATTCGAAATAAAAGTTCTCTACGCAATCATAGCGCAATACACAGCAAATGCTTTTAAAATGATTGTCCTCGAGTATGCTCAATATATTTTGGCAATTTATATGGTTTTGTGCGTTTTTCACAATGCACTCTGTACAGTGTAGAGTGCGCTCGTCTCGCATGGATATAATTAGCACCAGTTGCCAAATAGGAGAGCGGCGGTTATGTAACAATGTATGTATAGAATTATACTTACGTGTACATACAGCACTTAGATGTAAGTATAGTGCAGATGTAACAAAGTAGATGCTAGAATTGTGGGCAGAGGGAATGTAGTGTTAAGACATTCCGTTCTTAATAAGACACTTCTGTTCCTCACTATCCGTCGTTTACTCAAGGCATTGCGAGTTCGGTGGCGGAATTCAACGCTGCGCTTTGCCTCGTTGCTAGATTGAGGAAATGAAAAATTTCAATTTTATGATATTTAAAAATTTCACTTTAGAAGGTATGTGAATAACATTTTTATACATATTACTGATAATCTATACTTATAATAAATCTGTAGAAAAGTCGTTTCTGTACATTGAAAATATTTAAGAAAAAATTAGCCAGGGTGTTAAAGGATAACTAACAGAATCCATTTCCAACATTTTTGGAATTTTTGTCTGTTTGTCTGTTTGTCTGTTTGTCTGTTTATGTGAACACGTATCACGTAAAAAGTACACAATAAATTTAAGCAACTTTTATACATAAAAATTACAAATAAATCAAGGTAG
>JAATLQ010034827.1:12434-24925 GCA_013421005.1 Heliconius erato x Heliconius himera | reverse complement strand
GCCGTCGGTACGTACACACACACACGCACACATCATCGCGGCGCTGCGGCGCGCCACCGTCGCCGTCAAGATGCTCAACGGCGACGCCAAGCCCACCGCGCTCGCCGTCGGTACGTACACACACACACGCACACATCATCGCGGCGCTGCGGCGCGCCACTGTCGCCGTCAAGATGCTCACCGGCGACGCCAAGCCCACCGCGCTCGCCGTCGGTACGTACACACACACACGCACACACATCGCTGCGCTGCGGCGCGCCACCGTCGCCGTCAAGATGCTCACCGGCGACGAAATTGCGCGCGGCCACTAGTATTCGATATACGGAGTTCGGCGTCACTTTATACAGAATGTTTTTGTTAGCACCACTCTAAATAAAATCACAGTTTTAACTACTCTGTAAAAGCCTAATACAATTTTTTTTCCCAAAAAATTAATAAGTTTCCCAAAAAGTAATAAGTTTTTTCAAACAAAATAATTAATAAAATTGTCGTTGTAAAATAGGACGCTATTTGTCAAGAACTACGCACGCAGACGTAAACCTATCAAAGGAAAACATCCACACCCGCACCCACAACCGCATACGCCTCATTCCGAAATCGAGTCGTAGGTATTGGCGGCAAAGTTTAAAGTTGTTTAACCTTTAGTAGTATTTTTGTACTAGTATGTGTTTACGTTATTGGTATCTAAGCGTAACTGCGTCACACAAAATACAGGTATGAATAAATATCGTAAAATGAAAAATAAATCCTATGTTTAACCTGTTGAGGTATCTTGATTAATTTCTTTAGGTATAGGTTTAAAATATTTTACCCTATATGCTGTTCCCGTAAAAGGAGCGCTGACGCTTCCACCCTGTATCCATATAAAAATCGGCGCAGTAAATGACACTTAACGTCGCACTCTACTGTAAATTAGCGTGGTAGTCAGGTTCGCGGGGTAATGGTGCGGTATAGGAGGATGAATCCCTATGTGCATACGCGCGTTAAATACGTGTGTAATTGTGTAAACACATTCATAAAAAATAAAAAAAATATATTTTGCAATAGATGCATGAAATTGTTATTGTTCAACTGACAAAAACTTTGTCTTGAACTCATACTTCCCCGTTCTCTTACTGTATCTTAAACTCTTTCCCCTTTTTTAATAAAGTTCATTTCCTCACAATTCCACGAGAACACAGCGCATTTCCATTGTAAAATATATTCAATAATAATTTATCATTCAATCGTCATATTTCATTCACTCACGTTTTACTCACTTTTTACGTTCTATTCTTTATTCATTCTATTTTTTATTCATACTAAAAAAATACTAAATATTTTACTTGGGTGATCTTTAAAATAATATTTTTTTATCGCAATAACGTAAAATATCAAATTTAATTTTGTATTACAGCACAAATGGTGGGTTTGGATATATTACACTCACAAACGCTTTCTGGTGAACAATTGGATTCAATGTCTGATGACGACCTCGACGCCATTATTGATACAGTAAGTAAATATTTATTCATATCTATATTTTATTAATTATAAATATGTATGATTTTTGTTTTATTATGTTGAATTTCGGTGTAATAATTTTTAACCTATCAGGATTTGGTTCTGTTATCACCGATATACTCTAAACTAAATAAGTTAAACGTTAAAAGTTCTTTCACAATGAAGTATTTTATGTTTTTTTATCTTTTAAATGGCAATAATTTATTATTTAAATTTTAGGTAACAGTATTCTACAGAGTGACGCCAAAACATAAATTGACGATTGTAAAGTCCCTACAAAGGCTCGGCAATATTGTTGGAATGACAGGTAATATATTCTACTATTATTATTTTTTTTATTTCTATTACAAATACTAGACGTTTGGAATGCCATAGATCAATATGTTCTTTGACCATACCATACCATAAATATTACAAAATATTTATCTATGTTTAAAAATATAATTAAAAAAAAGATTACAAAAAAAAAAGATTATTTCTTGGCTACAAAAAGCTATAAAGCTTTGAATAATGAGATTGCCATCGAACATTTTCTAGCCAAACTAAAGAAACCCTTTACATTCAAAAAATTCTCTTATTAAGATCTGAACCGACAACCCTAACACAAGTATCTAAATAAAATATTTTTTCCAAGGTGATGGTGTAAACGATGGTGTAGCATTGAAAAGAGCAGATATTGGTATAGCTATGGGAAGAAATGGCACAGACGTGTGTAAAGAAGCAGCCGATATGATTCTTGTTGATGATGATTTTGCTACTATCATGTGAGTAAAGTGTTTCTTTTTTGTATGTATATTTTCTTTTACTTCTCGCCGTATCCCGCACATAACAGGAAAGCTAATGTTAAGACACTCCATTCAAATTAAGACACTTCTCCATTCTTCAATTTGTTTGTTTTTTATTTTAAAAAAAATCAGCTTCACGCTGTATCCCGCACACAGCAGGGTAGGCAGAGGGAACCTTGTGTTAAGACATTCCGTTCCCCACTTTCTGCCGATTTCTGGAGGCATTGCGTGTTGAGTGGCAGAACTCAACGCCGCACTTAGCCTCGACACCAGAGCGAAGAAATGGAATTTAAGTAAATATTTCATGTCCTCGAGTGGGGATCGAATCCACAACCAGTCGGTTTTACAGTCACACTTCGTGCCGCTGCGCCACGACTGGCCTCATTATAAATATAATTATTTTTTAATTACTTATTATTAATCTTTGTAATGTATTATTTCAGTTCAGCAATTGAAGAAGGCAAATGCATATTCTACAACATAAGGAATTTCGTTCGTTTTCAATTATCCACGTCGATAGCCGCTTTGTCGTTAGTGGCGTTGGCAACGTTACTAGGTGTACCTAACCCTTTAAACGCAATGCAAATATTGTGGATCAATATTATAATGGATGGTGAGTTTGATTTTGGGTTTTGGGTTAAAATTAGATTTTTATGTAATAGGTAAATTTATGAGGCCGGTTGTGGCGTAGGGCCACAGGCGTGTGACTGTACACGTTACAGGTTGTGGGTTCGATTTCCGCTCGAGAGAATAAAATATTTAATATTTTCTTTTCTTCTCTCTGGTAATGAGGCAAAGCGCAGCGTTAAACTCCCTCACTCAACATGCAATACTTCTAGAAATGGGTGGGAAACCCATTTCTAGAAGTATTGCATATTGAGTGAGGGAAACGAAATATCTTATTTATTCAATTGTTCATTGTCAATCTGATTTAGTTGCTCAGATCATATTCGATTAAAAGGTAATTATAATGCATTTAAAGATACATAAAATGAAAAGAAAAGTGTTCTTACTATAAATAATAGGCACTGCAGATTCCTGAGCTCTCTTAGAAATTACATACCTAGAGATAATTATGTCTAATTTACGTAACAGATAAAAACAAAATACAGTTATAATTAATAATCTGAGAAGAGTTGAAAAAGTATAGGGACCAAGTAAATAATGAAAAACTTTAAATAATAATACAAATCAAATAAAAAAAGGTATAAAGAATAATATAAAACAATAAATTCCAGGTCCCCCAGCCCAATCTCTAGGAGTTGAACCAGTGGACCACGAAGTGTTACGTCGTAAACCACGTGACACGTCACGGAGAATTATATCAAGATCTCTCCTATTCTCGGTTTTGCTATCCGCTGCTATCATCATTGCAGGAACACTTTGGGTGTTTAATAGAGAGGTATGTATGTTGGTGCGCTATTGGCTCGCGTTTGACTGATCCGTTTGTCATGCGGTCTTCACAAAAGTTTTTGTTACACTTAGAGGAAGCTTTTGCTGTTTTACCGATTGAAAAAATGAAGTTTTCAGCTTGACGCGTATGTATGTATGTATGTTTGTATGCGTTAACCGTGTAATACGTTACGGAGAATTGTATCCACGTCTCTCTTACTCTCCTTTTCTTACCATTGCGGGAAAATTTACAGTAATAGAAAGTTAAATACTTTATTGTTTTTTTTATTTAGTGTTGAACTTACAATTATTATTTATATGTAATAGTGCTGGAAAGACATTTATGTTTGTATATGTAATTTGTGTCTTAGTATTAAAAAAATCTTTCCATAGTATTTATTCCCCATCATCCCATCAACCTATTCACATACATATATCTGATCAGACTGAAAGAAACTTAATAAATCCGACATAACTAATAAAAATATTCTTTTACAGATGTCAGACAATAAAATAACGCCCCGTGACACAACGATGACGTTCACATGTTTCGTCTTGTTCGACATGTTCAATGCGCTGTCGTGTCGGTCACAGACGAAAAGCATATTTCAAATTGGATTGTTTTCTAATAAGTAAGTACTATAATATATATTCTACGTTGTGTTTGTATACCTCTTGTATTACAAAGGATATTTGTTATTTGTATTGTCGACACTTCTATACTAATGGGATAGAGTTGAAGAGTTTGTTTGGTTGATCGCTCTTATCTCAGGAACTTGTGTTTCGAATTGTTTTTTCTGTATTGTATAATCCATTTATTGATGAAGTGGCTATAGGCTCTTGATTTTTTCTCTTTGACAATGCGGTATTTTGTCGTAGCTTATTAATTTTTGTTAAATAAATTTCAGGATGTTCTTGATAGCGGTAACATTGAGTCTAATAGGACAAATGCTGGTCATATACTTTCCGCCATTACAAAGAGTTTTCCAAACTGAAGCTTTAACTGGACATGGTATGTGTATTTTTTAAAAATAGATTTTTTTAGTTTCTCACTGTATCCTGCGTATGGCAGGGTAGGCAAAGGGAACCTAACGTTAAGACACTACGTTCTCATCAAGGCACTTTCGTTCCCAACTTTGAGCCGCGATTAGATTCTTTTATATAGAATTTTCTTTAAGAATTTCAATGTCGTATTTATAATTTGTCTTCAATAGTAGAAGATTAGTAGGATGAAATTTTAAGTTTGTGTAACTAGATTGAAAAAGAGTTTATATTCTAAATTTGAATACTACCTACCTTTAAATGAATTTGATGAAACCTTTAAATGGACCTCCAGTCATCGAAGTTCATGCATCATAGCGTCAAAGAGTCAACACAGTGAATGGCAGTGGCGCCGTTTTGTTTAATTATGAAATAATTGCTATTAAAATTACAAAAAAAGCATCCTTTTTTTAAAACCAATTTGGTATATTTCATTTGATAAATTTAAAAATATATGTAAAAATATATAATTTAAGCACTTAAAGATATAATATATTAATTAAGTTCGTTTAAACCTAAATGATTATTTGCATTTCAGATCTGATATTCCTAGTCTGTCTTACATCAAGCGTTTTCATAGTGAGCGAAATTAAAAAGTTAATCGAGCGTACACTAAAAAAGCGATCCAATGGAAAGTTCTCGACGAAGCCCCACGACGCCCTAGACTTTGTATGACACGAGTCCCAGAGGAAAACCCAGTAAGCCTCTGCCAGTACGATGAAAATGTAACCCAATTATATAGAAATAAGGAACAAAATTGTTTGCATCATAGTGTGTTAAAAGATAATAAACAACAAGGGTTAAAACAAAAGAGACAATATGGCATATATCAAAGTGTGGTAAATGAAAATGTACCAAAACTTGTAGGAAATATGGTTCATTATGGCTTACATCAAAGCGTGGTAAATGAAAATATACTTCAAGTATTATTAATTAAAGAACAAAATTGCGTACAACTCAATTCGGACTTGCAACCTAACGACGTCATAAGTTCGTTAAGTGATGAAAAAATGGATGTGTCGAGTGATAAAATTAAACACGGTGTGCGTGAAGTGAGCACGTCCAAACAAAATGGCGTATCCAAAATGAGTGTTAGTGATAGTTGTAGTGACGTCACACCCTTCTTTGTATATGATGGTAGGATAGATAAGGTATATCAGTAGTAAATTCATTTTTTTATATGCTAGTTTTCCACTCGCGGCTTCGCCTGTTTGAACTTGTTATATTGATTTATTATATGTGAAAACATTTTTAGTGGATAAAACCGTTAGTCAAAACTGTATTAAAACTGTGCGGGAAAAAACGTGGACGGAAGAAGCTTTTTGATATATGAAAATAACTTGTTTTTTATTTTTTTGAAATTGTATGTTACTTTTTACCGTAAGAAAATATGTCATGAAATAATAGAAAAAAAAACGGACAAAACAACGGGCGGAAAGCTAGTTATATATAATAAAGATTTTTTTTCTCGGTTCAGTTAAGTAATTATAATTTTTTTATGGAACTTTTCAAAGAAATAAAAAAATAATAACAGTGTAGTCGGTTCTATTTATTTTTATAATAATATATCTTGATAATAGTGATGTATGTTTGTGAATGAAAGTAATGCATTTAGCATCTCGATGTAAAGCACTCATTTTATTATAAAGTGCTTTTAATTGAATGTTGGTAGTATTGAATTGTGTAAAAATAATAGTTAATTATTATTATTTATAATTGTATATCTAATAAGATATTCCTCCATGTTTGTTTGTCACATCTCAAAATATTTTTTGCATAAGCCTTGCTTAAAAAAATATTTGAAATATTTTTTAAATACTTAGTACATGATTGTTTTGCAATATTTATGGGAATTTTACATATAGTTATTGACCAGTTACGGTTGTGGGTGCAGTATTTTTTTTATATGTTTTATGTAAACCTAAGGATAATCTTCAATTTCTTAACTTGCTTAATATATAAAAAAAAGTAACAGGACCTGGTCTGTTTTTTTAATATTTTATTTTGTTATTACATTTTTTCTATTTCCATATACCAGTTTGTGAATATCTCCAGTTTAATATTGGTTCCTAAACATTTTTTTTCACATATAATAAAATAACTCGTTACATACATACATATATTGTGATCAAATATAGTTTTTCTTTTTTGTTTATTTATGTGTACTTTATTACAGTACATTTATTTTATTTGTGCTGACTCTTCCTTGTCGTAATTTAAAATTTAATTAATAAGTAAACATATATAAATTGTTGAAACTATATTTTTTAAACCATCATTAGATACTTTGTGCTTTGAATAGGAAACAATTAAACCTTTTTTTTTTAATTTTATAGCAATTATTTAGAGAAAATATTGCAATCACTGTTTACAAAAATTATATTCCTTATAAATCTTGTATTTGAAAATGATAAAAAAATATTAATTATCTGTAAGCTGTGATAAGTAAATTAGCTTTTGACATGAAAAAAAAAAATATAACCACATGTCTTTTATTTGCTCCAGTTTATTTTCATATTCATATTATACTAAAAGATAGGTATAGTCAAAAAGTTATAAAATAAAGTAAATACAGTTTTGCTGTATAATAAAGCTTCTTCATAATGTTAATGTTAGCAGCGTTTTTTAAACGCTAACCTTCTTTGGTATTAGTAATTGTATAACTGCTATAGCTTACTGCTCATAATGCATTTAGTACTTGTGAGTTCTATTTATTGCTTTCAAAATGTGGTTAATCATAAATAATCAATAAGTAACTTTCTTGGCAATTTAAAATTTCGATGAAAATTAAAAAAAAAATGAAGATAAACATTAATGTGTAATTTCTCAGCTTTTTATGAACATGCTGTATCATTGTCATTCACAATCACATTTTTTAATATTTAGCTTGATTTTAGATCTTGATTTTAAAAAACTAAATTTAACCTGATAGTAATTAATATCTGTATATTTAAATGTAAACTTAGTGTTGTGAACGAGTATATCTTATTTATAATACCAATATCTAATTGAGTGATATTTAATATTCGATTATGAAAATCGAATTGAAAAATATAATGGCCTGTGTATCTTTGTAAGATGATTTATTATAGTAGAAATTTAATTTATTCTCGTTACAATTACATATATTATAAATATAATACGTATATATATAACTTTATATATACATAATTATATATTCGAAAAATGTATACTATATAATAAATTATTATGTATATTTCAAATATTGTGATTAAAATCATATCTATTTATATGATGAACTAACTTCTGTACAATAAGTTTCCTTTAACTTATCTAATAGATATCTAACGAAAAACTTAATTGAAATATAAATGTGTAGAAAATTTTATATAAAGTTAAGGAGCTTCACTTATAAAGTAGTAACGTTGTATTTTCCTTCCTTTAACTATTTTTCAATAATTTGAATTGCATTTTTAATTTTTGTGTGAAGTATTAATATAATATTTAATAGACCAGCAAATTTTGTAAAATTATTTTATATAGTAACATTTTTTTTAACGCTGTATGCGTTTGTATTTGGTTATAATAGTATATTAATGAGTCTGACGTTTTAAACATTTTACGGTCCAAAAATCAACGATTGAAACCAAAATATACACAATATAATAGTTTAATTGGTATATGCTATATGAGTTATGACAATATTGTAACAGATAATTCTCATATTAAATTTAAATATACACTTCCAAGCTGTGAAATAATAGATACATACTGATATTAAATTATTTCACGTTTTTTAACGTAATTTTATTGCTTATTTTCAAAGACCTGCATGTGAAAAAGCTCGTTGTAGACATTTCTGGATTTTGTATAGTTTTGTTAATACAAGCAAGAATATGAAGTAATTTACTTCATAATTTTTTTTCTATAGTTCAAATATAACAAAAATAAGCAACGGTAAAAAACGTGCAAGTGTTTGAATCTTCAACTATTTTTATCTCAAATGATATTATTGTAAAGATATTCCATACATTTTAATAAATTATTATAGACTTAAGATATATTCCAGGCACATAGATTTATTCCCTTCAACACGGTTTTTAAATAAAATGCCTTTTAAATAAATAATACTATATAACTTTTATTATCTGTAAAATATATCTGTATGGTAGTACAGTCAGCAAAATAAATAGTTCAAATCTGATAAAATGTATATTTAAGACACTCTTAACTTTAGAATATGTATAACTTCAACTTCAGTCTTAAGTAATTATTTAGAAATAATTGAAGAACAAGAATTCAAACGTTTGAATTCTTAATAACTGTGTTATGAAACATGCATGCTATTTAATTTTTTTTCTGTCTACAAAATTTTTAATTTTTATGAATTATTTCAGTTTTTACTTTCAACTTTTCTATGTTTTCTCATGTTATTTAAAATAAACAATTGTTTTTTTGGTAAATTTTCTGTATTTACTTCAAATATGAAATTTAAAGTTTTATTCTTAAATTCTTAAAATTTAGTAATAATCCGTCTAAAATACCCTTGATTACACCACACTACTACTACAAAATAAATGTATTATAAAATATTTATTTACTTAAACTATATAACATTGAGTATTAAAAAGCTATATAATTCGCTAGGCGTATTGCATTTCTGGTGACTAGTTCTAGATCTAGACTAAAGCTAAATAAAAAATAATGGCTGACAGTTGAACCAAGATGGCGCTCATGTCGTGTCTGCCATCTTGGTTTAGTTAATTACAAATACTGTAAGCTTATTATTATCAATGTAAAATGCTTACAATATTTTTAAATTTGCATTTAATATTATTGTTAAAGTTTATCCGTTTGAAATTATTCAAATCATTTCCGGAAATAAAGAAAATTTAACGTAAACATAAACGTTAATAGCTATAGTTGTCAATGTAATGTATCTGTTTTGCTCTTTCTCACAACAGTACGGTCGACTAATCGTGGCCGTTCCTCCCTATCTCCGCTCTAAAATTAGTTGAAGATGCATGCGCAGATTTGATTTTAGTTTTTTTTTATTACTTTTGCTTTATTAACTTCCCGAGTACAATTCGCAAGAATTAAAAAAAATCTAACTTCGGGGAGGCCATGACTCATCCACCGTACCATAAAGGAAAGAGTAAGCTAGCTATTTATTTAAGACTATAGCAGATTTCTGTATACATTTTTTTTCTATAAATTCTTATATATTATATACATAATATATATTTCGTACTATTCGTTAGATATAGCGTTCGACTCTCTATACAAGATATTTAATATCTATAACGTAGTAAGTTAAATGTTCGTGAAATTTACACTTATTGGTACTAGTAGTCTTTTATAAAGCAATTTTTTTAATGTAATACCTTTCTTAACAATTACGCAAATAAATCCTATATAAAACAAAAATAAACTTATTTTTGTTTTAAATCAAGCGGAATCGTTAAAGTACAATTTTATAAAAAAAAATATGTAATTTTTAATCACATTGTTGTATGAAATGTATTACATTTCAAAATCGCTCTTTTTAAATCTTCATACATGTGTTTTCATATCTGTACTAAGAGTAAATAGGAAACATTGTGTGGAATTATACTTGTTAGATTATGATAGTGTTTTATTTTAGACCTTACTAGTTATATATCCTGGATTCATTCGCTTTTTATAGAATTTATAATTAAGTCTTTTTTAAGGACAATATGAAAAAAAAACAGCTTCGCTTAAATATAAAGTATTGCTCTTAACTTTTGGTAATATCATGGAGCAGCATCTGATAGTAATTGCTATGGTTCGACTTCCTTTCGGGGAAATGTTTATATATATTTAATTTAAAAAACTAAAAGAACAAACTTTAAATTCGATTCGAAGACTGCGTGGACGATGCCGCAGATAAAAACTAGTGGAATATAAGATTATGTTATTATGCATTTATTATTCTTATCTTTTTGGTCTTATAAGTCAGGGTTATCGCTTATTTTACTCCTACTAAACCATCCATTTGTTTTGTAACTTAGAAAGTGATAATTTTTCTTTGAAATAAATTATAAGTAAATAATTATTTATTATATAAAATATAAGCTTAGTGAACCATAACCTTTGCTATTTTACAATTTAAGAAAGAAAATAAAAATATCACATTGTTTTTTTAAAAAAAACACCATAACAAGTCTTCACTTGTTTGTTTGGTTAACCACAATAATGTCACTACTGTCCCGAATTGAAATATTTTTTTTCAGCTTCACGCTGTATCCTGCACACAGTAGGGTAGGCAGAGGGAACCTAATGTTAAGACACTCCGTTCCCCACTTTCCGCGGAGTTCTGAAGGCATGGCGTGTTGAGTGGCGGAACTCCACGCCGCGTTTTGCCTCGACACCAGAGCGAAGAAATGAAAATATAAATGTAAATAAATATTTAATTTTCCCCGAGTGGGGATCGAATCCACAACCAATGAATTTTACAGTCACACTTTGTGCCCCTGCGCCACGACTGGTCTCAATGGAATTGAAATAATATAATGAAAAAAAATTATACCGACTTCAAATGAGGCGTCGTAGCAGTATGCGCAAGCGATTCTCATATTGGTGGAAAAGGTTTTAGTGGGTAGGATAGATTTCACCTTTGAGTCCCACAGTACTGCTCGCTATAGGATATTTGTCTTCCGTGCGGGCGGTCTGCGTAAAGGCATTTCCCAGCAATACAAAAAAATACCTAACTGAAATAAAAAATAATCATTTCGGTATGACTTAGTTTTAGAGAAATTCGTAGACAAACCTACAGACATGCAAACATACACTTACCAAATTACACACTTACTAAATGGATTTTACTGTCATATTCAAATCAAATATTATTTAATTCCAACAATATATATACACATCTAACTGAAACCTTCTTTTTTGAAGTCGGTTAAAAATATAAATTTCTCAAAGTCCAAGTATATTACATTAATTGATACGATGTAAAGTGTACTTGCCTGTGTCATACATATATAACTGCTAATTTTCATTTGACTAATCGAACGAAGATTTAAATCATTCTATAAATTAAACTAAATGTTACAATTCAAAAATATATCCATCTCAGTATTCGACTTTTTTTTAATAGAAATATATCATCAGCTTCACGCATACGGTACGGTAGGCAGAGGGAACCTAGTGTTAGTACACTCCATTGCCCACTTTCCACCGAATTCTGGAAGCATTGTGAGTTGACTTGAATAGAAATCAAAAAAAAATTGTGATAGAGTTTTATACAAAATATATGGTACTTTATACAAATATGAGTCATGTAGCGCGTGAATAACAATGTTAATTGCTGTAATGTTTAATGTCGCCTCGTATCAATAAAACACACTTTTACTATTATAATTATGAGATAGTAATATAGACAGAACACCGAGCACGCCGGCACGCGTCACGATCAGTGAGCGAATGACGTAGTCGGGGTTCGCATACACTACATCTCTCCTTTATTTTTTTTTTCAGTTTACAATTCAATTATAATCTTACTTTGATTTACTAATTTAAATTTAAATTTAAAATACAAAATAACATGTTATATAGTTAATATACAATTATATAGTTAATCAATGCAAATTTAACATTAAAAAAATTTAATTTAATTTGTTATCAAGTTCCAAATTATCATTACTAACATTTTTATCAATTACAGTCCATGAATCATTTACTTTTTTCAAATGAACTATATTTCGACGATATTCTTTTCCAGTATCGTCGTTCCGAATATTTACATCGCCACCAGCCACACCAGTGACTGTATGTGTAGTGGGA
>JAATLQ010034827.1:0-12334 GCA_013421005.1 Heliconius erato x Heliconius himera | reverse complement strand
ATATAAAAGTTGCTTAAATTGATTGTGTACTTTTTACGTGATACGTGTTCACATAAACAGACAAACAGACAAACAGACAAAAATTCCAAAAATGTTGGAAATGGATTCTGTTAGTTATCCTTTAACACCCTGGCAAATTTTTTCTTAAATATTTTCAATGTACAGAAACGACTTTTCTACAGATTTATTATAAGTTATAGTATAAGTTTTAGATTAGTATAGATGTCGTGTTGCTTTTAATTTAAATATTTTTAAATATTTATTTTACTTTGATAATATTGATAATATCTCTGATTTTGTTTAGTTTTCTTATTAATATTTTTCTTTGATTACATTTACTTATTATTTCTGTTCATTTTAATTAGGTAGATATATTTTTTTTAAATAATAAGAAATTTCGCTTCTTATTTTTCTTTTTCGCCTTGTTTAGGCTATATATATTTATTTAGGTTTATACTTTCTAACCAATCCTATTGAAAACCGAAAATAATTTCATAAATATATTTAATAAAAAATTGTATAGTTAAAACCGGCGAAGCCGCGTCCGCGTCCACTATTTGTTTATATATATCGTCTAATATATTTATATAAATTGATGTCGTAGTTTTACAATTAATAATATTTTTTTGTCAATCTTAGTTATCTTTACAAATGTTCCTGTTTTATCTGTTTACTCACAAATCAAACGCCGCTTCGCTAACCGACTTCTGTAAAAGGACGAGGTTATTAATTCGATTTAATTTTTTTACAATATAGCCAAAACATATTTTTTAAATACACATTTTTTAATAAAAAGTGTCATATGCCCCTTCTAATATTTCTAAAAATATGTGTACAAAGTTTCAGAACAATCGGTTTAGTAGTTTTGGCGTGGAACCGTTAGAAACAAACCTATATTCAGATTTATAATATTAATGTGATAGCTAAATGGTATTTTAAGTTATAATCCTCAATTACCCTTTAAACATTATTTTTATTTTATTTGTAGTCCTCTTCATACAAACAAGTGTTGTATTTTTCCAATGTGGAGCGAAATTCCTCAAGATAAATGGAACCAGATATACTGCTTTTGCGTCATCTGCATCCGTAGTACAGTATGCGCTTGTTCTTTATATAGACGTTCCGTTCGAATTTTTGAAAACTTGTCAGGCTAAGAATGTTATTTTTGTGTTTAAAATGTGTCCGTTTTTACATGCACTCTGGCTGATCTAATAATGCATTTTCTAGTATATTTATGTATACCTACCTATATTGAAGCTCGTTCATGTGTGAAAGGTTAAATTTTCTTTTATTAAGAAAATGGCATCATTTACATTCAAAGTTTTTTCCCACACACAGCAGGATAGGCATGGGGACCCTACTGCTATAACACTCCATTCCCCAGTTTCCTTCGAATTCTGTACGCGTTGTGTGTTGAGTTGCGGAACTCAACGCCGTGCTTTTTCTCGACACCATGAAGAAAATATTAAATATTTCATTTCCTCGAGGAGGAATCGAACCTGTCGCGACAACAGTAACACGCGTTATGCTCCTATGTCACGACTGGACTCACACATTCACAGTTTTATAATTATAAATATATTTTTTTCACAGGTGGCTGAACGTCTACAAGTGGATGTTCGGCGAGGGCTGTCATGGAGGGAAGCGAACGATCGTATGAACTTTGTGGGTCCCAACGAGTTCCAGGTCAAGGAAGAGGATCCATTATGGAAGAAGTATATAGAGCAGTTCCAAAACCCGCTCATTTTGTTGTTACTAGGTAAGTAATTTATAATCATGTTCACACTGTATCGCGCCCACAACAGGGTAGGCAGAGGGAACCTAGTGTTAAAACACTCCGTACCCCACTTTCTGTCAAATTCTGGAGGCATTGCGTGTTGAATGGCGGAATTCTACGCCGCGCTGTGCCTCGACACCAGAGCGAAGAAATAAAAATATAAATTTAAATAAATATTAATTCATTTCTTCGAGTGAAGGGGATCCAATCCACAACCAGTCGCGTATACTGTCACACTTTGTGCCCCTGCGCCACGACTGGCCTCGAAAATTTTATTATATTTTCAAAAACTATTTTTCTTTCCTAAGTGTGGATTAACACTTTCAAAATGTAAAAAAACTTACAGAGTTATCAGACTAATTAAAACTGGATTTATAATAATAAAATAATAAAATTTTGACGTAGCGGTATTTGAACCCGCGGCTTCTTGGAAACCGTCCAAGCAACTGCGTCGATTGAGTATCCTTTCTGTTTACTTAGTCGGCAGACGTCTGTGTTGACGTACAAATTGCGTAAAGGAAATCATAAAAGATATCGGTCAAATAAGCTTATCAGTCAATAACGTGACGACTTTTTTTTAAATAGAAGTTAAGTAGAAAAACAAAAGTGGCTTCATTCTTCCCTGCTTTACCTCGAATTCGAGACGTTGCGTGTTGCGTGGTGGAATTAAACGCCGCCCGTCGTCTTGCCACAGCGCGAAAATAATCTATTTTCCGAGTGGTGAACGAACCCACAACCATCTCGTTTACAATCAGACGACGCTCCACTGTGCCACGATAGCTTGCTAAACTTGAGTAAAACTGCCATATTATTTATTATCTAATGCGAATATTTTTTGCAATACGTTTCTTAGATATGATGGCTTAAACCTGTTTGAATAGTTTTTACGATGCGATACGGTACAGTGAATGCTGTATACTTACAACATACGGATAGCTATGTAAACATTCTAGACCTAGGGTGTATTATTAAAGGCAACAAATAGACTTTCTCTTCACATGGTTTTAAATTATAATAAATTTTGTTAAATACTATGAATAACTTTTGTAGGATTTTAGAGACAACGTGAAATATATGTAGGTGGCGTTTAACATCGCACTTTTTTTTACAAAATAAACAAACAAACTTTTCAATTTAATGATTCGAGTTAGAATCAATCAATAATGAAAAAATAGAGACTTGGTTTCACGCAGTATCCCGCAAACAGCAGAGTAGGCAGGGGAAACCTAGTGACGAGGCACTCCTTTTTCCTACTTTCCGCCAAATTTTTTGAGGCATAACGTGTTGAGTTAAATTGTAATTAATTACTGTTAAATACAATGGAACAACTTTTGTAGTATGTTAAAAACATCGTGAAATATAGGAGGCGTTTAACACCGCACTTTGCTTTACAAGACGAGAGAATTTTTTTTTTTATATGGCGGTTGAAGTTAGAATCAATAAAGAAAATTATACAAATGACATGTTACATGACTGATACAACTAAAATTAGTTCTTATTGATTTAATATCAAGGACATGCTTCAAGTTATTGCATGAATTGTAAAAAATTGTTCTTTTTTTTAATTAATTCGATTATCGATTCGATGAGGAAATACGTACACAAAAATATTACAACGAATGAAGAAGGTATTGAACCCGTAACCGCTAGCAGAGTAGATCCTTAATAAACATTATTATTTTTGTTTTAGCTTCACTCTGTGTCCGGTAGCTATGTGCCTGCTATTAGGGTAGTTAAAGGAACCTATTGTTAAGACACTCCGTTCTCCACTTTCCATTCCAATTCGAGGCACTATGTGTTGAATAACAGAATTCAAAGCCGCTTATTATATACTCGTAAGTCGTATATTACTTGTAGTCTACCAAAGCGGGAAAATGAAAAAAAATCTTTCTTCTTCTAATTTCTCTGAGTGCAGATTGAACCCATAACCCACCACGTCCCAATGTTACTATTAATTAACATTTTTTATCATTTTAACAAATAAATTGAAGTCAGTCGTGGCGCAGGAGTTCTAGCGTTTGACTGTAAACGCGACAGGTTGTGGGTTCGATCCCACTACAGGAAATGAAATATTTGCCTACCCAGCTGTGTGCGGGATACAGCGTGAAGCTGAAAATAAAATTGCATTTAAATTATAGTTTTTTCCATCTTTACTTTTTCAAATATATTACAATGTATTTACAAAAGGGATACATACATATTGTATGACATTGACGTGTTCTATCGCTGTAATTGTGATTGTTTATTGTACTTCACGGTGCGCCTCTACAATTTAAAAGTCATTTTTAATACTACGTAAAAGGTTTTTTTATTATAGCTTTTACGTATATTTTACTTTGTTTCACCATAATAACTGTGATATTCGTTTTGATAGTAATTGACCTAGTAAGGTGGTTGCGGGTACAAAACTGAAAATAATTTTAAAAAAGCAGTTTTCTGTACATAGCAGGGTAGACAGAGGGAACCTAGTGTTAAGGCACACAGCTCCTATTAAGACACTACTGTTCCCATTTTCCACCGAATTGTAGAGGCCTTGCGTGTTGAGTGGCGGATTATAACGCCGCGCTTCGCCTCGTTACCAGAGCGACAAAATGAAAATATCAAACGAATATTAAATCAAAATAAGTTAAGGTTAAGCGCGGGGTTGAGTTCTGCCACTCAACACGCAATGCCTCCAGAATTCGGCAGAAATTGGGGAACGGAGTGTCTTAACACTAGGTTCCTTCTGCCTACGCTGCTGTGTGCGGGATACAGCGTGAAGCTGATTTATTAACCGCTATATAACTTTTACTGAAAATAAATGATTGTTATATCAGGGCAGGCTGTATTAAAAATAGCATAAAACTCAATGTTAAATCGTAACTTTTTGTAATTACTGAATTTATCTGTAGATACATTCACATAATCGTTATTGATAACAGAAATATTTTTTGAAAGGTGACTTTCTTTAAATGGATTGAATGGAAAGTAAATTAATACCTTATACGCCATACAGCCCTCGCGTGCAAATTTGAGTGTTTATTGCATAATAATATATTAATTGTTTATTAAAATTCCTTTTGCTGAAGCTGTTCATTTGTGAAGGTCGTCGTGGTGCAGGGGCACAAGGGTGTCACTGTAACGCGGTGGTTTTAGGTTCCACTCCCACTCGGGGGAACGAATTATTATTTATTAATATTTTCATTTCTTCCCTCTGACACAAAACTCGGCGTTAAGTTGCGCCACTGAATACACAATGCCTCGAAAAATTCAACGGAAAGTGTCTTAACACTAGGTTCCCTCTGCGTACCCTGGTACATGCGTGAAGCTGATTTTTTTTGGTAATTTTTGAAATTGATGAAACGGATTCCTTTTTTAATTGCTTCATTGAATGTTTTAGATAATTGTTGTATTTTATTATCTGCGTATTCACCTGTATGAGTGTTATGATTATCCATGTTACTTGTTGTTTAGCTTCACTATGTCTCCTGCATCTAGCAGGGAAGTCAGAGAGAGCCTAGTGTTAAAATATTCCGCTCCTTATTTTCCACTGAACTATGGAGGCATTACGAGTTGAGTGGAGAAAGACAACGCCGCACTTTGCCTTCACATCAGAGAGGAGAGAAATGAAAATACTAAATATTACATTTCCTCGAGTGGGAATCGAACCCACAATCTGTTCGAATTTCAGTCATACGCTTTTGCCTCTAAACCACGACTGGCCTCAATACATGTTACTTTATTTACAAATAACAGTTGTTAGTTGAATATTGAAATAAATAAGTTTGAGGTTTTCCCATTTTAGTTATGTTGATAAAATATCTGTATAAAAATTATTTACGTAATTTGATGTAAGTGATATGTAGGTCCGGTAATCGAACCTACAACCCAATCGAACAATAGGTAGTAACTTAGTTAGGCACGTTTCAATATTTGTGTACAATGTGACCTTAATTCACGTATTACAGTGTTTAACAATCCGTGACTTCTCTCAGCTATAATATACGCCAATTAGACTGCTATTTGCACAGAAAATATGGAATTTATACAAATTTTTATCTAAATAGTATAAAATTATAATATAATAGTTAGGCTATTTTAGTTAAACGTGTTTTTCTTTTATTTCCGTAACAGATTTTGATAAACTTTTTATAGTTCAAGTTATGTATTATTTTTAAGTAGGTTTTCCACATACTACTGAATTTTCGAGACCATGCGTGTTGAAAGGTACCAAAGTGGAAAAATGAAAATATTTCATTTTCTCAAATGGTAATCGAATCGAAAACTATCGCATTTACAGTCTCACATTGTGCACTGCCTCAATGGACGGAATAAATAATTAAGCTTTGGCGGGCTCTCCTGTAAAGTTGCCGATTTCCACATCTGACAATGTAAATAAGGACAGACGATATATGTCAATATACAGCACTGGTTCGCAACCAGTGGTCCACGGAGCACCAGTGGTCCGCAGAAGCCTAAATATGGTCCGCGAACGATTTTAATTTTATGACTGAGGATGGTGAGGGGAAGTTTCTGTTTAATTATCACAGTTAATTTTTATTATACCTACATGCATAGTGGTCCCTGCTATCAAGAATGATATAAAAGTGGTCCTTGATCAAGAAAAGATTGGGAACCCCTGATATACAGAATAATAGTAATGAACAAATTGAACGCTTTCAATTAAAACTTCCCACGGTTACAGTAAGGATCGTTAAAAGGCAAGCTATAAACTTTCTCCAGTTAAACATAAAATTAAGTACTTACATAAAATGGCAACATTATTGATAAATTATAAGCAAATCCTACCATTAAAAATTAATTTAATTACTTTTTCGTTCGAACTTTATGATAAAACAGTGACTTTATGACGTTCTCAGACTGATGTTTTAATTTCTTTGTGAGATTTTAAAAAGTAGGTTAATTAGGTTTTAGATCTTATTTATTATTTGTTAAAATTGTAAGATTATAAAGTTTCCTGTCTGTCTGTAAACGCGACTTCTGAGTACGATTCTTATGCTGGGGAATATATTGTTTTCATTTCTTCATTACAACAACATACACAACTTACGACACTCGTTACACTGGTCAGGCTAAAGACGATGTTTTTACAGTATTAAGAAATATACTTTGAAATATCTTCTATAAAAGTTGCGAGTTGGCATACATGTTGGCATTTATTAAAAAAATAATGGCCGCCCGCAACCCTTAACGTATTGAGTTGCAACTCAACGTCGCACTTTGTTTTACCGGAGCGGTTAAATATTTAAAACTAATTTTAATTTAATTATTTCTCTAAGTTGAATTCACGTCCATCGCAATTAAATTCAAACGCTGTTTGACTGTGCCACGATGTATTATATATTTTTATTGGTCAATGGGTAAATTTATTACATATTTTTACCCACAACCCCAATACCTCAATTGGGCGCAGACTGCGAAAAGAAATATGTCTAGGATGTCTCTTCCTGCCCTGCATATGTTTTTTTTATTGTATGATCAGCTTCACGCTGTATCCCGCACACAGCAGGGTAGGCAGAGAGAACCTAGTGTTAAGGCCCTCCGTTCACCACTTTCTGCCGAATTCTGGAGGCATTGCGTGTTGAGTGGCAGAACTCAACGCCGCGCTTAACCTCAACACCAGAGCGAAGAAATGGAAATATAAATTCAAGTAAATATTTCATCTCTTCGAGTGGGGATCGAACCCACAATCAGTCGGTTTTACAGTCACATCTCGTGCCGCGGCGCCACGACTGTTATTGTAAGAGATAAGTAATATTTAAAAAAATACTATTTGTTTATTAACAGGTTCCGCAGTGGTCAGCGTATGCATGCGGCAGTTCGACGACGCCATATCCATCGCTGTGGCTATAATGATCGTGGTGACCGTCGCCTTCGTCCAGGAGTATCGATCTGAGAAGTCGCTTGAAGAGCTTAATAAATTAGTACCGCCGACGTGCAATTGGTAAGGAATTGGGATCCTGTGTAGTAGAAAATTGTAGAATGATATTAACCCCAAATTCAGGAAACGAATAATCCATAAAATAACGTGCAATCTCTCGATTTCGGATATTTTCGTAGAGAATGGAGTGTCTTGACACTAGTTTTATTCTTCCTACCCATCTATAGGCAGTGTAGACGTGTGGCAGTGTGAATAATGTATCATAAATAAAACAATTGAAACAAGATTTTTTTGTATACCTACTTAGAAATAATCCATTTAATAATAAAAATACCAATTTTTTTTTAGCCTCCGAGAAGGAAGCGTAGAGCATTTCCTTGCACGGAACCTCGTTCCGGGTGACATAATTCACCTGAACGTCGGTGATAGAGTGCCAGCCGATTTACGTCTATACGAATCGACCGATTTATCCATCGACGAGTCGTCCTTTACCGGTGAAACGGAACCGGCCATAAAAAGCGTTTTACCCAATAAAGCCTCTGCTGGAAGGGTTAATAAGGATAATATAGCGTTTATGGGCACTTTAGTTAGATGTGGTAATGCTAAGGTATGTTTTTTTTAATTTAAACCTCGTATAACCCTACAGGCCATTGGCCCTTACCATTTTGTCCATGCTACTTTTTATAATGTAATGCAACAAAAACAAAGTTATTCTCAATCGATATTTCTTTATGAAACTTAGTATTTTTTTGTAATAATATAATGTTTCATTAAATTTACATTCAATAAGACCTTAAATTCGCGCGAATGCGTCATAATTCACCAGAATATTCTAGACAACAACAAAAAAAATATATGAAATTAGATCTTTAGAAAAATAGCATTCTTAATATGTATGACAAAAAATAATCTACTTTTTATTTTTTTTTAAATATACAAAAAAATTCAAAAGAAAACGACGCTTCTTTTTATTACATAATTTCTTAACCCAATAAAGTATACAATACAAGTAATTACACATTTTAGGGTATCGTGGTAAGTACAGGGGAACGTTCTGAATTCGGTGACATGTTCCGTATGATGCAAGCGGAGGAAGCACCCAAGACACCACTGCAAAAGTCCATGGATACATTGGGAACCCATTTGTCTATGTATTCGTTCTGTATTATCGGCTTTATAATGATCGCTGGATGGTTACAAGGCAAGGCCATTCAAGAGATGTTTACAATCGGAGTCAGTTTGGCTGTTGCTGCTATTCCTGAGGGTAAGTATTTTTTGAAAAAAAAAATCGAGGTATTGCATTTTGGGACGCGGAAAGCAATGCCGCGCTTTGCCTTCTTACCAGAGCGAGGAATTAAATTTAATCATTCCACCGAGTGCGAATTGAATGCCTGATTGTCGCTTTTACGTCAAACGTTGTGCCACTTTGACACGATAATCTATTCGTCACGATGTATATATTATTTGATGCTTAAAACATTAATCCAGAAAATGAAAATTATAAATAATTATATCTTTTAACATAAAAAAAGCGATTTCAATTTTAAGCGGATCCCACAATCAGAACCTAACCAAACTTTCAAATAAAAAAAGAACCATTAAAATCGGTTCACCCATTCAAAAGTTCTGAGTTAACAAACATAAAAAAATAGAGTCGAATTGATAATCTCTTTCTTTTATGGAAGTTGGTAAATACAAATATTTGACTTTTACCTTAAGTGATAATTTAAGTTCTGCATGTTTCTTTATGATGACAATAAATAATTTGAAGCTGCTGCTGCTCTATAGACATATCGCAAATCACAACTCAACAGCTTTCCTAACAACAGTGTGAAAATTCCATTCCCATTGTCTTTATTTTTGTCCCGATAAGGAACATATTTACTCTTATAATTCTTGATTCTTTAACTTGCTATAAATACAGTACGGTCGATGAGTCGTGGCCGCCATTACCGCCCGAGTGAACAATACATAAAAGTTTAGGGAGCCTAACTTTAGTAGGGCCAGAATTCGTTGACCGTACTGTATCTATGTATATATACAATTTTGTTCGTATGTCCATTCCCAGGTCTACCAATCGTGGTGACAGTGACTTTAGCACTCGGTGTGATGAGAATGGCCAAACGTAACGCCATTGTGAAGAAACTGCCCACCGTTGAAACATTAGGCTGTGTTAATGTTATATGCAGCGATAAGACTGGTAATTATTTTAGTATATGAATTTGTGATGTATATGGAATTTATAAGAAATATGGGAATATAAGGGAATATAAGAAGTATGGGATTTGTTGAAATTTTAAATTGTTAGGCAATGAAACATTTATATTTATTAGTCATTAGTCAAAAAATATTAAAATTTTAATCCTCAAAATCATTGACGGTAGTTTGAAGATAGTAAAATATTTTTGATAATATATGTTGAGACTTGACACTGGCGTATATAAACCAATTGCCTGATATGACTAGTTTGAAAAATTTAAGCGAAAGTCGAGAAAAGAGTAATCATTCGCTCAATTATCTTAGTCAACCGCAAATTGCTTGAAATTAGTAAAAAGATCTTTTAATCTCTTTTCTTTCTACACTTATCCTAGTGTCAAAGCACTCTGTTTTCAACTCTGACCACATCAATTACAACTTTCAGGTACGTTAACAAAAAACGAAATGACAGTAACAACCTTATCAACATCGGGTGGCCATATCGCCGAAGTGACCGGCGCCGGGTACAGTGCAAGGGGGGATGTACACTTACGCGCGTACAAGGGGAGGGACTTGGATGTAGCCAGGATGGGCGTTAATAGTATGCTGGAGGTAAGATTTATAGTAAATTAAATTTGATATTTTTGAGGTAATTTCATAAGGTTTCATTGCTTCGATTTTTGCACTTTGGGATAGCAAAGTTTATAAATGAAGGTATTTAGATGTGGCCAGAATGTGTGTTAATAGTATGTTGGAGGTAAGTTTTTTGAGGGTAATATAGCAAGCAATATTGATCATTTTAGGTCAAGTATGGTTTTGTATGTCTGTCCATCTGTCACAGTTGTTATATTTTATTCGAAAGCAACTGGACTAAGTAAGTAAAATTTCAGTGTCACTTATATGTTTTCTTTTCAAGTGAAAATATTTAAATATAGTCATTCAAGAAAGAAGACGAAAATGGTCTATTGCCGCTTTCTCATCCTCTTTAAACTTCCGAGGATTTAAAAATAAAAAAATAATTTCTTATTTATCTATTACAAGAAGTTCAATTATAACTCTACATATATCTCCACAGGTGGGAATTTTATGTAACAACGCGATAATACGTGACGACACGTTATACGGACAGCCGACTGAAGGAGCTTTGCTAGCTTGCGCCTTGAAAAACAATATGCATGACTTCAGAGATCAGTATACTAGGTTGAACGAAATACCTTTTAGGTTAGTTTTAATGTTGGTTATTTTTTATATAATGAATTGTTTTAATAGCATATTTCTTAAATTTGCTGAATAAGAAAATTGCTTATTATTTATTACTTTTCATAGTTGTTTTGTTTATTTGTTTCTCTTCATTATCAGATGAAGAGAAACAAATAATAGATCTTGATGTCTTACTTACTGATATAGAAGATCTTTAATATAATTAAAATAAAATTATTAAATATTAAAAAGAAATATAAATTTTTTTACAGCTCAGAAACAAAGATGATGGTAGTAAAATGTGCACCCAAATTTAACGACGGGAAGCTCAAAGAGGAGGTGTTCGTAAAGGGTGCAATTGAAAAAGTTTTACCACTCTGTACCAATTATATAGATAGTTCCGGTAACTATGCGCCGATGACTAAGGAGAAACAAACAGATTTTTTGAATGAAGCTTATAATATAGCTAGAATGGGTAAGTTTGTCTTTATTATATGGTTTTTCTTTAGTTTCACGCTGTAACAGAGTATGCCGACGGATCCTAATACTGAGACACTTTGTTCTCATTTGTTGATTGGCGGAACTCAACACCGTTTTTTGTCTTCTTAGTAAATGATTATTTCCTTATTTGGAGTTTGAGCCCGTAATTATCGTGTTCACAAGATGTTGTTTTATTAGGTCGCGGCAGGCATTTCTTGTATTTATTTCGCAGAAAAAAAAAGAAAAGAAAAAAGAAGAAAAGCTTTAGGCTTATACTCTATTAGCTATATACTATATACCTTAAAGATATTTGCAAAAAATTCTTAACTTTCTAAAAGAGGAGAAAAAAATTTAGTATTAAGACACTCCGTTTCGTACTTCCCACTGAATTCTTTGAGGTATTGCATGGTGAGTGGTGGAATTCAACCCTGCGCTTCGCTTCGTTGGAGCAAAGAAATAAAAATATAAAATATTGATTTGTTCTTATTAATAAGAAGTAAATTGTCCCAGGTCTGCGCATCATAGCGCTGTGCCGCGGCGCGTCACTGGAGGCGCTGTCGTTCACCGGCGTATGCGGCGTGTGCGACCCGCCGCGCCAGAGCGCGCGCGACGCCATCGCTGCGCTGCGGCGCGCCACTGTCGCCGTCAAGATGCTCACCGGCGACGCCAAGCCCACCGCGCTCGCCGTCGGTACGTACACACACACACGCACACACATCGCGGCGCTGCGGCGCGCCACTGTCGCCGTCAAGATGCTCACCGGCGACGCCAAGCCCACCGCGCTCGCCGTCGGTACGTAC